>NBZA01000651.1:34580-51434 GCA_003054995.1 Aleochara bilineata
ACTTCTGTTTTTCGTTTGTTATTTTACCTGCAACTCAGGTGGACCTCCCTCATCCCGTATAAGCAGAAGGTAACTTTGGTTATCGACGAGGATCTCCTTCTTAAACCTGCCTCCTTCGGGCGATTCCTCCTGCATGTAGCTACCGGTGAGGTAGCGATGCACCAGGGCTGACTTGCCCGAAGACAGCGAGCCTACAATTCCTAGCCGCAGGTCGGGAACGGTGCGCGATAACGTCCATTCTTGGCTGTTGACAAATGAGTCTGCAAGGCAAAGAAAAAAACCTGGTGTTAGTTCCATAAGTAATACAAAACAAGACCATATGTGGTCTACCAGTACATGTAAGATAATATCTTAAGTCTAAGTTTAAGTCGATTAATTATGATGAGCCTACACGCAACTTACAAGAGGTGTGCGAGAAATTAAAGAAATTACAGGAGAAATTAAAGTGTCATCATCATCAATAGCTCAGTGAAGTGAAGTGAAAGCCCACAGAGCGTAAAAGTTGCGCGCATTACCGTGAAGTGTATCCATGTACAACACGATGATGATTATCACATCGATTTGTATAGGGCATGCAATAGAATGCCGCAACATTCATTACATTCGACCGCAAATTAAATAATTTCAGGATTTCTTTTCTTATATATGTACCTTCTTCTAACGGTAACTGCAATAAGAAATGTGTAATGCCATAACTACAGCAATTACATTGTACGTTTTTATTTCTGACCCAGAATCGAATGCATTCAAGTGTATCACCTATCTATCCAGCTATCTATCAAGTTTCAGTCTCCGTCACTTTAACTTTACCGAAGTGAAACATGGATATACGCGTACGAATTACCATAGATTAGTATCGATCACCTATAGCTATCAGTCTCAGAGGCAGTCTGGCTGGCCTGTGTCAGGTCTGATGGGACAGCTGCCAGGCCAGGTCTGATTGTTAAGCTGAGCGCCAACCAACTTCAGTTGGTTCTTTCCATTCATCTTGCTCCAGTTCAGTTTATCTTTTAAGTTTGCGAAGAAGCGGAGCAACGAGCAAACAATCAATCGATTTGTTTGAAAGATGCTCTCGATTGTATTGCCCTGCACGCAGCAAACATCTGCTCCTCAAGCTCTTCTGCCAAGTCTTAAAATATTTATGCAATTTAACGTCTAATAAATCATAATTCTTGAGATTTCCACATAACACATCTCATGCGCAAGAACGATGTTATTTCACCGATCATTGCGTATGGTATCGTATCATATCCTATCATATATCATGCCATGCCATTGCACTCTAGATTAACCCAAGTGTGAACTGCACTCTTCACACACAGAAAGGCTTAGCGCATTGCAACGCATTACTGAAGAAATTCAATCACGGGACAGGCGAACGCAAGCTGAAGACGCAGCTGTCGGTCGCTGATCGAGTTGTAGGTATACTAGGCTGCTATGGTGCACTTTCCTAGATTGCTTGCAGTAAAACTAGGCAAAGAAGACAACAAGAAGGAAAGAAAGAAAGCACGCGCAAAAAATCAGAAATAAAGCAATACATCATTGCTGCACTCACTGCGGTGTGCCCATGATAATTTATTGGGAAACTTTTCCAAGCCTACTACGATAAGACCCTTTTTATACTACATGTATGTTGCTTTAAAACTGTACTCCAGTAGTAGTACCACTAGTACCATAGTAGAAAAGTTCTTACTAGAACTTATTAGACTTGTAGTATGTGTACTGTCTGTTCGTCGTAGTCGTCGTTGGCTGGCAGTTGTTCTTGACTGCATAATCAGTATACCTGCATGCAGAATAGCAGAAACAACAACTTCTTCAGCACCGTCGTCTCATAAATTAAAGCGGTACTAGCTTGAATTATTAAATAATGCAACATACATATGACATCTCAGGATAACATGCAGGTACATAGTTGAATTATTCTTCAGTTTTCTTCAGCCTTAGGGTCTGAGGTCTGTCTATACCCAGGTTTTTTCCTACGTTCATACGTTAGTACATATTTTTTATTTGATGAAGAAGAAGTAGTACTAGTCGCGTAACTCGATTCCATCCTACACTAGGCTAGCTATGATATGCCATTAGCAGAGTAATAACGTAATTATACGCAACTTGATGCGTGCGGTGTCGAAGGTGGAACGACCGTCTTGTCTTTCTTCTCTTGGCCAGTCTGCCACTCAGTGGCAGTCATAATATCACAAGCGCAAACAACAAAAGACGCAAAAGTAGAGGCAAAGCCAGCGACGGGCGTCCACCAAAAGGATTAAGTGCGACCGACGACGACAATATGCGCATAGCATACGAATTCATATTGTGGCGTGCGGCTCGACGGCAGCGGAAATAATTTCCGGAGAGTGTGCGGTTTCCGCACACCTCTTCGCAGCGCAGCTGTATGCAAGCGACGGCGACGCACCTGCCGCATTCTTAACTTTACTTCACTTCGCTTCTCTTCTAGTCTCAAAGTTACGTTATCTTTGGCTAAGCTATTTAATTAAAAATCACAAGAAAAGATGAATTAATTTAGAGATTTTCACCAAATTTATGTGACTCACTTTATCGCCCCTTCATTTTGATATGGTTTTGGCCCATTTACAATCCCAAAACCCCAAAGCCTACCCTTTTTTCCCGTGGAAAAAACCCAAGGGTGAATAAATAAAAAATAATCTGCAACTTATTTGAAAATAAACGACATAAATATAGGAGAAAAGCAATAATCATTATCGTTAAATACGTTGATTCTAACCCAAAATGACACTATTAATTTAAAGGACACGACAAAGAAAGGGTTAAACATCCAGCCACAGCCGTTCACCCGGAAAAACAAAAAAACACGAGCATGCATTCACTTCCTGTTTGCCCAATTCAACGACATATTACTCCAATCATCAATCATTATTAGACGGTCGTTAGTGAAAGTGTTAAAACAATAAAACACTATACATAAGAAAGAACGCCACAGGCAGACAGGCAAAAAAGTGCGTGTAAGTTCAGTCGGTTGAGAAAACTGTGGGAAGAATGTAATTAATCAATTGCATTGAAGCACAGCAAAGACAAAAACAAGACAGAGCCGAACCCAGGTTGAAAGCTTGAAAAAGGGTTACGATTAGATAATAACCGTTTTCTAGTTTACCTTTGGCAAGCGAAAGAAGAAAACAGAAACCAAACCGAAACAAACAAGACAAGACATGAAATGCAGACGCATAACCGTGAAGAAGAATTTTGTTTATGCAAATAAGCGCAAGCGAAATGCATTATTGTCTGAAGCCTCCCACGCATGAAGTCCTGAAGAAAGCAGAGGGAAAAGAAGACCAGTGGTGTCACATAAAATGAAGAAATAACTGCAAGACCACTTTTGTGCTTTTGTTAGTTGAAAAGTGTATGATTGAATTGCAAGTCTACATGCCAAATACGCGAATTAGAGAATGCAAAACGAAAGCTAAAATAAAGACTTAATTGCCTCGAATTGTGCTGATGGCATGTCATCATATCACATTCACCTTCCGGACGTTTCAATTTTCACAACGCTGCGCTGCATGACATACCACACTCCCTTTCGTGGGTCCCTATCTATTGTCTGTCAACTTATTTAATCCTCAAATTCAAACTCTTTTATTTTTCTAGAAGCGAAGCATTTGCAAATAGAATAGCTGCTGGGTCTGGGTCAAACCAAACTACACCGCGAGGGTTAAGCGCACTGCAACTGCAGTAAAAAAACAACAAATAAATATGAGATTACCCTGTTGGGAGGAAATAATCACCTAGTTTATCAAGATTAGCACGATTGATACGCATTCAGATGTGGGCCAATAATTAAAATTAATCAGGGAATTAGCAGAGAAATGAAATACAATCACTTTCATAGGGTTCGTTGGGCTTGGAATATCAATATAAACACACATATAAAACATTAAATTTAAAGTTTTCACGATTGAATGCGCATACAAGTATGTACATATAATACAACTTTAATCTGATTATTGCGTTGTGGTTGGTTAAATAAGCAGCTGTTTTGATTCAAATCACTTTGCATTTATCACGCATATATGTACATGTTTGTTTAACTTTTCTAAAGTTCACGAATGCATTTTGACACATTTGATAAGCGTGCAGACACAATCTATTAAATATTTGCAGAGTTTCGGAAGTTTTCCGAAGCAAACAAGCGCAGCTCTATCAGATTAGCCATCTTTTGTGCGCGATATTTGTTTAGGCCCGTAGGAAAAACGTCCCGTGGATGGAAATTAGGGCAGCTGGGCAGCCCGGCCTTGCCGGCGTTTGCATTTTTTTCTATCTATTTTTTTCTAGAACGACAGTCAAAGACGCTCGTTATGAAAATAATGTCACCGATCTATCAATTTATCTAAGAATATCTGCGACTTTTTACATGCACGTGGGTACGGGGTGCTCTAATTGTGTCAGCTGTATAAAGTTGGCACTGAATGCAACGATTCAAGAGCTCCGCTAGCTAGGAAACCTGCGCCCCCGAGTTAAGATCTAGTACGTCTGTCTGAAGATGTCATGTCATGTCATCAAGGTGTTCTTTGATCTTGATCAGGACAAAAGATTCAATTCTATATGTTTGTGAGCATGAGCACGAGCACAATCGACGGTTATTTTCTCATTTTTTCTTCTCGTTGTCGTTGGAACCTGGACGTAGAGTAGAGGTAGTCCCAGCATGGCACGTGCGAGAATTGCACACCCGCTGTTTGTCAAATTGTTGCTTTTTGTTTGAGAAATTGCGTACTTTTTCCGCAAATGCACGCGCATTCGTATGGTAGAACAGGTAAAAGTGGCACGTTATTAACTTTCACTAAACTTTACCTCCAGGCTTCTTCAGCGGCGACGACGACAACAGAAACGAAAACTCGACTTGGCTTTGACTTGACTTTTCATTATTAAATTTCATATAAATTCACTTGCTAGAAATTGATTTTCTCTTTTGGAATGACATTCATTCACATGATGATATTGTAGTAATAAGAGAAATCGTTTCTAATTGATTTACACAATAATTAACTTTAGGGCGCGCCGCAACATAACTTCTTCCCAGAGTTAATAAACCTTGACGTGACTTCTTCGTCTTCCTGCCCCAAAATACAACTGACTTCTCTTCCAATCAATGCAAACGTAAACGCACAAAACAGCCGTGTACTGATAATTGTTATCAAACAATCAATCAAAGCGATAATATCGCAGTGCTGTGCTTACCAGACTTGCGCTTCTCGGGCAAGACGAGACTTTTAGCGCGTTTGACGCGCAAGGATCGCCGGCGAATGGACCTTAGAAAGGACTCGGGCATCCGCTGGCGGAACGGCGTGTCCTGGGCCGAGCTCTTCTTCTCCGACATGAACCAGTTGCGCACCGTGCTCATGGACAGCACCGTGTGCTTGCTCTTCTTCGGCGTCGCCGCCGGTTCGTTCTTTAAGTCAACCATGATTCACAAATTCAATCCAAATCCACTGATAGATAAGATAATCCAATGGCACGACACGACACGACACCAAGCAAAACAAAACACTGCTTTTGCTTTATTTCTTATTCAATTGAAATTGAACAATCGATGGCTCTTGTATGAATGTCCATTGAAATATACGGTGACGTTGATTCCTAATCGCTTGCGATTGATTCGCGTCGATGATTAATGAAGCACAATGATCAAGATAACTCGTCAGCGATAACATTTTATTCTACGTTAACCGACTCGGCAGCGAACAGATTCAGATATAGACGAGACTTTTAGCGAAGAAATTGCGACCGCACTCATTCATTGCCAATCTTCGGAGCAGTGGAACTGATAAGAAGACGCCACATACTTGTGGAGCGAACGAACGACGTAGACCCCGAGTCCGCGACACGAAGACCGGACGGTGCGCACCTTCGACATGCGACGTGCAAACGACGAATAAAATAGGCAACAAGCGCTAGGCCTGAGCCTGCCAGCGCCCGACAACGACGACGGCGACAACGCACTCCCCACTTTGCGCAAGGAATGAATGCTCTTTTGCTGGTTTGGTTTGGTTTGGCTTGCCTTTGCTTGAGCTCTGTGCTAGATTTTACTGATAGGAGCCAGTGATATGATACGATAGGAACACAGCACTACTGCTGATGCGATGCGATGCACTCGTATTGATATCGATTAGAAGACTAATCAAACAACTCCTTTCCTTTCTTTTTCTCTCTTTGCTTCCTGCACTCGACACGCATTGTATTTGCGATGGAGGTACACGATAAGGAAGAATCTTAAGCATTCAATCAGAGAATCAATAAACACTATCCTGTTTTGTTCAGTTGGCTGTTAGTTGCGTTGGCAAATCGTAAAAATCGCATTAAAACTCTTGAAGAGCCATAAACTGCATGTCAGCACCGCATTTTGGCAGTTTGTGGTGGAATGCCAATGCCAAATGGCCATAAAACGCTCCTTGAATACATCAGTATTATCCTTACATGCTGATCCCTATCCTTTCTTCTTCTTCGTCTTCGTATTAGTTTTACATAAGTTTACATAAATCTCTCAATGAGATATTTTTAATGTTATGTCAAAAGTTTACGATCAACATAAACGCATTGTCGTCGATCAGTCGTTGAGATTTAAGGATATTTAATGAGCCAATACTTCACCTCATATAAATCCGAATTGAACAAGCATTTGCTACGTTTTTCTATTATTATTTAAATGCTCAATGCCAAATTTATTATCGTATTCGTTAAAAATACTGACAGCCTAATATATTTTCACTGTTTTATTATATTCTACCTGTGAGTGAGTGAGTGAATCAATGAAGCAATCAATCAGTAAGTGCTTGCTTGAATTTGACCAAAAACTGCGTAATAATTATTATATATTATGAATGTTGCAATATCTCTTTACAGCACATGCAAATTACTTGCTTAATTAATAACATAATTACACGTTATGCAAATAATTACGAATGGAACAATATGCAAGATAAGCAATACGCATGTTTATGCACATGTTTTCACTGAAACCTCCTATAAATAGACTATGAAAATATGTAATTTGCATAAAAATACAGTAAAATGTATGAATGTTTATGAAAAATAGGTTTTCAGTTCAAAGTCATTCGATTGTATTCTATTTGTCTGCCAACAGACCAAAAAAGGCAAAACAAACCCGCATCTAGTAAACTATTGAATTGATTTGCATGTAAATATTTTCACTCTGCACTTTCATTGTGCGATGTTATCTCACCCGCATTCGCATTCACATTATCCAGCTTTCAGTTCATGTACCATCACTATAGATGCACCATTAAAGTCCATCCAAGCCAAATTATATCAGAAACACACACTCACACAATGCCTGTATGAATAGTGCTCACGTAATAGCACCTTTTGTGCGACAGACCAGCATCGATCGTAGTAAACTGGTGCATGCTGATGAGTAATCAACTATGCTATTGACAGCATTCATCAAGTGCCTGTGTGCACGTAGAGAGAACAGTATGCAATGAAAAATCACAACTTTATAGCGACTTTTATGTAAAACACTGATGCAAACTGATAGGAAACACGCAAAAGGCAAGAAATGAAGTGTAATGTAAATCAGCAGCTGCCCTTTTCGGCTGACCCGCCAAGAGCATGTCACGGGCATCGGTTACCAAAATCAAACAAAACCGCAGAAAAGCGCGCGCGCTTGTTTTCGCCGCGGGCGCAATGCATTAGCATTTGCATGTGCAGTGACAAATCAGTTGACCATTCAGTACATACTGTGCTCTCATCGCCATACAGACCTATGCCTTCAGGACAAATGTCTCCTTGTCAATCACACCACAAATCTCAGAGCAAACACAGACAAACCGACAACGACGACAAATCCAAAGACAAAACTGAAAACTGGTTCGCGTTCAAGAAGATTAACTTAAAATATCGCTGGAAAACTTAAGCAAACTAAAATTAATGTATGTAATGTCATGTGATGTAATTCTCCAAAGGAAGAGCAAGAGCAGCTTCTGCTGCTTGTAATTAACGCTTATTAGTCACAAAGTGCCTCCCTGCATAGGTACGAGTACTATAAGTAGAAGTATAATTTTATTAATGAACCTGCAGCATAGCATGGCATCTTCTAAGAGACACCAGACAAGAAACTAAAAAGACGCAAGCAAATTAAGAAAAGCTCTTGAATAATTAGGGAAAATAAATACTAATTAGTAAGTTGATTGATCAATAAAATTAAAACCTGCTCTAGGTAGCAGTGTCGGATTTTTCCCAACAGCCAAATCAATTAAAAATGCTTTCTAATTGATTGAAAATTCCTGAAACTAGAGCTGAACTTTTTCAAACTTGCGGAAGTGGGTATGAGCTCGTTAATTTTAATTCCACCGGTCAATAAAAAAGTTTTTATTGATTAGCCTGAACCGGCTCTTATTACCTTTTTTTCCTCTTCTCTTCGGTTGATCAAGTGATCACCCAAGCGGAGAATTTAATTGGATTCGCGTATGATTAATGCCTGATTAAATACTGTCTCGTCAGTGGTATTTAAAATTAGTTAAACCGCTATAAAAATATTGTAATAAACGTAAAATTTAAATGTTAAAATACTACTTCCAGCCATATGTCACTACATTCGAATAAAAAGTTTATTGACTTGGAGGTAAGGAAAGAGAAATGCATAAATTAATTATTAATGCTAACATACAATCGATAGGTATGTATTGTACATACAGGAACATAAGTTACGTGACCATGTATACTGTCGTCCTGTCCTGTGTTCTGCCTCAACAAACACGCCGAAATGCTGCCGAAATTTCATCGTTTGTTCTATGTTCTATTAACAACTGATACTCATGCTCCTACTGTTTGAAGGCCTGTTAACTGTTAACTCTTTATCTTCACATTCAAGTCACGAATTCATTCACAACACTGAGACTTACTGGTGTCAGTGTCACTGCCGGCCTCTGCCACCTGGCACTCAACTCAAATAAAATTACACATAATTGTCATCAACGTGCGTTATGGATCCCAATCCGTATTCGAAATTACGTAATATCAAAATTAGTTTCACCCTACACACAACATTCTATTATAACTAAGGGTTAAATGTTCGTTTATCATCTTGGGAGATACACCGTAATTAAAATCGCATTAGACATAGACCTACATACTCACTCGTAAGTAAAAAACTAACGTTGAAAGTGAAAGTAAAAAATTCACATAATAATAAATTAAAATCGCGATTGAACTTCCACTCGAGCGTGTAATTATTTATGCGAATCGAGCCTGAATCGCATTGACATGGATAAATCAATAATTTACTATCTCAAACCAAGTACCTACCGATTCAAGCGATAAGTAATAGGATTGTCGCAGTAGTGCAGTAGCGATACGACATGATAAAGCCCAAGCCCAAGCCCAAGCCTTCGCCCTATCTAATGCCCTCATACCTAAAGATTCCACGCATAATGCACATAATTCAAATTAATTTGTCATATGCCTTGCTCTAATCGAAGGAAGAGCTCAATATGAACATGAACTACCTGGAGCGCAGGTATTACGCAATAAAATCACATCATACCTTTCCGGTATTATTCGAGTGCATCGCATCGATCATCAAATTTAAAACTCGATCAAGTGTTAAACTTCTTCTCTTGGAGTAATTTTTTGCTTGATTATCGATAGATTTACAACGTCGAGAACAAAATTTAAAACATTTCTTTCAGACATATGGTCACTTATTCAAAAATTATTATTCATTGCTCGTCAGTCACTACACTGCACAAAGAGTGAGTGTGTTAATTACAAACGCGAGTCGGCATCTCATTGAATTGTATTGCATTGCATTGAAAAAACCCTACGTGCGCAATGATGGGTGGAGGGTGACACGCTCTAATTTGACAAATTGGCTCTGACAAATTGACCTCCACCTTGGCACACAATTACACCGCCAAGTCCCATTGTTACATTTGCAAAACTCGCATAAACACACCAACACGCTTCACTCGATTACAATCTAATTCAATTTATAATAGTTGCTGTTGCTGCTGCTGCTGTTGGCTCTATATAATTATACTTTTATTACATCCTAATAAATGAATAAATTATTCACAAGCGCACAATACATCATGAAATGATGATCATGATGTTTCTTCCTTCCGGCTGACTATGAGCATAAAAAATAAAAATAAAATATGATAAATCGATTGCGTTTAAGCGTCGCGTCGCGTCGCGCAGAAGAGCAGTTGTTAATCGAAATAAGCGATGAATAAATTACATTTATCACGCACGCGCATCTTCTTACCGCACAACCACGGAAATTAGAATATGGAAATGCTCTGGTTCAAGTCTATTGCCTTTGCAGTTAAAAAAAAACTTAAGATAAGCCTGGACAAACATTACTAATGACACTTCTGTCCGCTCACTTTATTCTCAACTCTTTCTTTCCCTATTGTCTTATCTTCAAAAGGCGCCAAATTAACATAGTCACAACTTACTTAATTCTTAAATAGTTACAGTTATCTATACAAAAAACGTTGAAACAAACAATGTGTTGACGTCCAATTTAAACTATGCTATGCGCAGGCACAGCTTGCGTACATACATATGTTACCCTTCATGTTATGTTGCATTTGGCAAGAGCAACATAACATGCAATGTGTTATGTTTCTGCGCAAGCACAACCCCTAATTAGCATACGCATTGCACGCGCTAGCGCTAAGGCGCCGGACACGCACTGACCACCTCTGTACATACGTATCTCGTAAAGACCGCTAATAATGCACCGCGCACACGCTGCGCATGATGCATTTGATACTATTTGTGCGTGTGCACGTTTATGATAATGCGACTGAGCGAGCGATTAGATTAGATGACCGGTGCCCAGTGTCCAGATCCAGGACTGGGCGGATTCAGTGCGCTTTTCACCCCATTATTTAATTCACTGCTATTTCTATTGCGAGTGACTTTGTGTTTTCCGTTTAGCGATTCACGTACCATACGCATAGTTAATGATATTTGACAGCTGCTAGCACATACACAACACAGTGCAGTGCAGTGCGGTGCGCTAATAATCATACCATAGCAATATTCATTCATACGCCAAAATTGCAAGCCCAAACCTAGGGCTGGTCCATGTCTACAAGTCTATTCAACATCAATAAGGCTGATGATGACTAGTCTATACACTTATCATCGCTACATTATTCTATTATTCTATGCGCATTACCATTGTGCATCTGTCAAATGCGCGTTGTGTTCAACAATATAATACAATAAACTATCAATATTTTACTATTTCATACGAACACTTGCATGATTTATTATGTATCTATCTAAACTAGACTAACTCCCTGAACTAAACTAAGATCGTTTCTTCTCAAAGTGAGTTCCAGAAGAAATACTCGTGCCTGAGATTGTATTCGAATTCTTATCGCTGCCCTTGATTCCATTTTCCTCCGTAAGCTTTTCGCTTTTCTTGGGCTGTTTCACAGCAATAAATGCATTGTAATAGTAATTCCCAAACATGTAAATCATCACCATACTCTGAAGCACCACAAAGAAACAGACAACTTTGGAATATTTGCATTCGGCGAAGAACAACTTCGACCCGAACCACAGGAAGAAAATGCAAAACTGCGTCTGCAATCACCAAAAATCAATCAAATAATCCTGCAAACCCCTTAGAAATTAATACCAATTGAAGATGCGTGATGTGCTTCTTCCACCACAACGCCTGCTTATCCCCATTGATCGCCCGGTAATAATAATAGTACATAACCGTATGCACGAACAGATTCAGTATCCCCAGGATGGTCACTTCGCCAACGGGCACATATTTGAAGATCAAATACGCAAAGATAGCCATCAACGTGTGATGGTACGTGTGCAAGGTCGTAATGAGATTAAATTTCTTCCTTAGGACAAAAAACACCTAAAAACACCAAGTTACATATCGCATTCTGAAGGGAAACTTCGAAAACCGCAATTTTTACTCACAGTATCCATCAAATCCAAGATCTTCGTCAAGTAATAGAGATACCCACAGACAATCAAGTCGCTCGCATACTGATTCGCCTCGAAATGGTCCATGCACTTGTAATTCGTCTCATTCTTAAGCACCAGGTACGTGGCGCGAGCGCAAACCGTCCCGCAGACGGCAATCTGCAGCAGGTTGTACCCCTGAATGATGCGCTTTATATCATACGCCGGGCGATCTTTCATCCATTCGGGGCCCTTTTTAATTAACACCCAGTACGCGATTATGATCAGCGTGATGGGAATCGGCGATCCCAGAAGGTAATAATGTTTCACTCTTGGATCTACAAAGTCACTTCAATCTCTCAGCATTTCTTCCTTACGCTAAGCTAATAGTGTATAAAGAATAAGTATAAGTTTGTACCTGCATTCTCATAGATAACTTTATTATATAACTGCACAATACTCTCCATGATATAATACGTCGGTAATAGTGAGTGCAATAGAGACCGAATGAAGTGAAGTGAAGTAAAGTAAGTAATACAAGTGCACCGAGTGATAAACAACGATCGATTGACGATTGAAAAAGCAATCAACTGACATCAACTTCGACTTGGACTGTGACTGTGACTGCTGTGTGCCCGTACACTGGACGACAAACTGCATATGCTTAGCTTAATAATTAAATATTGCCACGCGTGTTACCATACAATCAAATGCTCTCATTTTCACCTTAAAATTACAGTGCATTCACCCATGACTTCGAATATCTAATCCAGCTTTCGGATAGACTTTGTTCCAACATACGTGTTATAATAGAAACTTCCGAAAAGGCCAATCATAATGACGACCTGAACGATATGAAAGCCCAATAAAAACTTTGGATACTCGCATGAGGAGTCGAACAATTTCAAGGTGTAAACCAGCAGTAATATAAAAAACTGCACGAGTTGCCCTTGCGTGATGTACTTTTTCCACCACAACGTCTTCTCTCTGAGAGCATTGCCGTAGTAGGCAGTGCAAAAGAAGTAAAAGTACATGAAAATGTGCACGAAGCAGTTGAGAAGGCCGGTGATCAGAAGCTCCCCGGCCGGGTAATACCTCACAATCCACCAGCCCGCGATTACCATCATACTATGATGAAACACGTGCAGAATGGTAACTTGCGACTGTTTCTTACGGAGGACGCAGAAGACTGTATCCAAGAGATCGAGGACTTTTATCAGCCAATACCAATAGCTCACGGCCACAAGGTTCAGGTCTCGCTCGTTGGTCGACCGATTCGTGAGGCATTTGTAATCGGCCAACGGCACTTGCTCAAGCACCTATAATGTTGTAAAAGTACTAATAGTAAAACAAGACAAGACCAGGGACACATACCCTGTGTATCACATGCCCGCAAATGAACATTTGTACGAAATTGAACCCAAGAAGGACTTTGCGCAGATCGTACGCAGGTCGATCGCGCATGAACCATGGACCCAGTACATAAATGAACAACAAATACGCAGCGAGCAGCGCAATCACCCAATATTTGCATCCCATCAACGGATAGCCGACTGACCGAGGATCTGCGAGTTGTAAATGTTATCAAATGTGAACGTTTTTACTACCTTTCTCCGAGGTTTTCCCAGCTTTTTTCTTGATTTGACTTGTTTACCTACCAGGTTCTAGGAACACTTGCCAGTCTTGATGGTTATTGACGGTCATAATTGCAAGTGCAAGTCCAAATCAGTTTTAATTATGAATAGTTAGTAATTACTCGCAATTAAACACTGCACGCGCAAACTTCTCAACTCAACAAGTAGAACCCACTGTACGATGGCCAATAATATCACATGAACATGAAATACATACTCCAATATAAATTCTTCGCGCAACACCTTGCATTTCTCCGATAACGAATCAATGCTTTTAAAAATTAATTGTCATTATTATACTTGTTTGTGGCTAATGTTTTCATGTTTTTTTACTTGGTTAATAGTAAGACCTTCTCAGAAATAATATTTCTGATAAGACTTTGAGAAAAAAACGCTATTTTAAAGTAAAATGTCTTGCTAACTCTAAGAAAGTGAAGAACTTCTGAAGGAGTTTAAGATTTACCATGTTTTTCTAGCTGTAAGTGATCCGATTTGCAAACTTTTCACGCATGGAATGATGAATTGAATTGAAATGCAAATCAATTCAAAGAAATAAAATAGATTCTAATGCGTTATAGATACCTGTACCTAAAGCCCTTGAAGAAAGGGGTTTGCAAGCTTAATTTATGCAATTGTAACAACTCAACCCTTGCAATCGTCTTGAGACGTTTTGTTACTCTTGTACTTCGTTAATCTCAGTGATAATCTTCTAATAATGATGCGTAATCTAAAACGCAATCTTGTGAAAGGTCAGTCAAGTTAAAGCTATGTATATTCGAATTCGAATTCAAGTTGAAATCATTAGGAAGCATGCCCGCTGTGCGTGTTGACAATTGTCGGTGTGAATTTATTTACGATTAGCGCCCGTAACGTATACACGTTTGTAGCTTCCTGAATATCCAGTCACAACGCCAAGAAGAAGAAAAGCAGAAGAAAGATTATTGTCACGTTCAATGAAAAAGATGACTGACAGAAGCGCTGCGACAATGACAAGGCGGGATGCCCTTCAACTTCACATCACTTCACTTCACTTCAAGGGAACGGAACATCATGAAGGGCATGATCAGTCGTGACATCCGTACAATTTCCGCAAAGACTTTGTGCAACTCAGCAACGCAATTCTCATTTCTAGCGCCCGACGGGACGCCATGTAATCGCAATCCCTCAGCTCGCTCGTTCATGCACTTTTCCCTTCATTATCAGCAGCAAACAATGCGATGCTGCTTCGCAGACTCCAAGGATAATTGTCTGCCATCAATGGACCGCAACTTTGCTTGAAATTTATGTATCAGAAACAGTCACTCATAGTCTTAAACTTGAACTTTCTCAGCAATAAATTAGAATTTACCGAACGAAACTCACTTTGATTTCCTTTGATTTTCACCCCTAATCGATTGCAATAGATTGATATTCAATAAGACTTCTAATGCATTAATAATAATGCCATTCGTGCGCGGAAAAGCATGATCCTGCATTTTCCTTTCAATCACAGCCTAATAGTAGGTATATATTTTTGCAATTCACTTCAGTGAATACTTTTCAATGGCGTTAAGTGTATCAAATATTGATTTCTAAGCCAACAAATCAATACATACTCTGATTGCTTGAAAGCTTAGCCTATTGTACTCTTGGCGACATCTGCGAGGCAATCATCTGCATGATTCTTAATTAAATAAGACAAATTGCAGCTTAAGAAGCGCACAGCCGTGGAAAATCATGCAAGGGTGAGTGGAAGTGTTGCATTAGACACTACCACCCCCGATCTTAAATTGTGACTCACCAGTGACGTCATAGTGCCATTATATCCTCTGCACCACTACAAGTTTTCTCATAACACATCCGAGAAAAAAGCTTAAAAACGCATTAAGAACCCTTGGCGAATGGATATTAGTTGTGGTTTTCTTATTTGCACGTAAAACGCACATAAATGGCTCTTTGAAATATTGAAAAGCAACGTAAAAACGTAAAATATTTACTCATAACTGCTTTTCTTTTGCTTTTGAATAATGCAACCGAGAGCGTTTGAAAAAATTTTATGAGTCGCGAGTACGAGCAGAATAGGACTTAATATCAAATAAAATATCCACGTATAAAGGGAAGATTCACCACACCACACTGGTGCACTGGCAATAGAATACCGAGAGACAGCAAGAACAAAGACTACAAACGGGGAAGAATTATTATCCCCTTATCGATATTGCCATAGACGCGACTGCATTGCGAGAAAAAGTTTGCAGTTTGCGTGCATTCGCAAACTTTGTGAAGTTAACTCGCAAGATTTATGGCTTTCAAATAAATAACATGCTTTACGTTGGCGTTGATCAAATATTTATCAATGAAAAAGTACACACACCATGTGCAACTGAAACTATCAAAAATTCGTTAGGAATGTTTTAATTTTTTGCGGTTTTTGTGTTCAATGAGATTGAAAGTAAAACCTTTAAAAACTGCCAAGGAGATTAATGTATACTGAATGTGTCATTCGATCCGCCCTTTATTCTTCTGCGAGAAATTTGAAAAATCCACTGAAATTGACAAATTTATCAGTTTTTTCCCTTCAAAAACTATCAAAAAAATAGAAATCCAATTATTTCCGCTATCCTAGAGATAAATCCCTAAAAATTCTATGTCAAGTTCAAGTTCAATAAGCGAACGAACAGATCAGTTATCCAACCACCCATCCGACCAAGAGAAACCTCTAACAAGCAGACACTGATTACGGAAATGAAATACTACTAGGACTGGAACTGCGAGTGTGCCACCAGCGACTAAACATAACATAACATAGCATAAGCTACAATAGAATACAAATCGCATTTGGGCGGTTCGCACGGTCCGTCACCTCATCAGTGCAGACGAAAGCAGAGCCAGCAAGGTGTTACATTTTTAATTTCGTAACAAGTTTTGCTCTGCTTTCGGTTTCGGTCCCCCAACATTACCTTTCGCATGTTGTCTGAGGCCTACTCTAGTTATTGAAAAACTCCAAAGCAAAAGGGAAGAGTCTTCTTCGTCTTGCTTAGTCTTCATGAAGGAAGAAAGCACCCCAGCCATCCAAGTTTCAATTCCATTGTAGACCCAGTTTTGATTAGACCCTTGTCCAAAATTGGAAAAAATCCAAGCGCACACACAAGACCCTTCCTTCTACCTACAGAATGGCATGCCATTGCATTGCACGCACTCTGGTGATCCAGATCCGTTGGGTTGGATCCGCAACCAGAAGCCAATAAGACGAAGCCGGAGAAGAAAAGATGATACACAATGAGACGCGACGCAACGCGACAAGACGAGT
>NBZA01000655.1:2105-13907 GCA_003054995.1 Aleochara bilineata
GAAAATGTACAAAATATTCTAATGCAATTACCATTCTCTTCATTCGCATGTGGTTTTTGTTTAGGTGTGGTTTCAAAACCGACGCGCCAAGTACCGCAAGCAAGAGAAGCAACTGCAGAAAGCGCTGGCTCCTTCTGTCCTGCCAGGATGTAATGGCGCTATGATGAGGAACATCTATCCGGGCGCTGCGCGTGGCTACCAGCCGTATCCGCATCCGACGGCCATCAATCGCTATCCGCAAGTAAGTGCACGGACGTGCAGATTTTAAATGCAAATGTAAACAGTCTAACCGAATCAGACCTAACCTGTTTGACCTACGGCGTAATTCAGTTACCTGTGTCTTGCTAATCGCTCGGCAACCCGAGAGCACAGCATCTACCCTTTAAGATTACACGCAAACAAACCGAACTACCCGACAAATGCTTGGTCGATGAGATAAATTAACTCGGAAGTCCCATGCAGGTGCTATCACTGCTCGGTTGGCTAAATTAATTAATTAATTAATACTCTTATTCAACCAAAGGATAACTTTCTGCTCGACTGTATGTTTCCAGTTATGCCTTGATTGCTGCTTTTAATGATTATCGTCTTATCTTCCTTTTTTATTTTTTCAGATGAGTACGAGTTCGTATCCCGGGATGGGGCAATCGTTTTCAATGTCTCATGGCACAAACATGTCTTCAGTCACAGGCATGCGACAAGACACAATGGGTAAGTGTTTTAAGACCGCATTCCCAAAGACAAAACAAGCATGAAAACACAAAATGATATCCTTTCATCTAAGTTACTTCCGGTCCACAGAGATATATTTATGATTATAAATAAGTAAGCATGTTTGGCATTAATGTGCGGCATCTTCCATCTCGTCGTTGAGCGCAGAAAATTTAGGACTGGCTGTAATGCGAAGGTAGCGCTGAAGGAAAACGTCTTCGAAATAGGAAATTGAACATCTTGGCCGCAATCTCAGCGCCGCACTCGAAGGAGTGCAGGAGGAAGCTGTTAATTTCCCAGCGGGGGCCAAGCAGGCGCTCAACTAACTTTCCTCATTCCTCTTTCCCCCAAGATTCTAGATAGATGCCGAGCTGCTCTTGCAAGTTTTGCAATATTTCCACTTTTTAATAGCAAACCGTCTGGTTTTTTCCAGGCATGAGCGCCGAGGACGAATGGTACAACAAGAGTCTATCTGCGCTTAGGATGAACTCGACGCATCATCCCAATTTGACGGCACCTATGCTTCAATACCAGACATAATAGATGATTCTCTGGGATGAGACTAACAAACAGATTGTACAGTGGGTGAGAGCTAATTGATTTCTTGCTGGCTACGGTTTAGTTAACGGTACGTGTGCGCGAGCGACCCGACAACTCATCAACATGGCGGCCGAGCGATGTGTCTTTTGTAAAATACGTTTTGTTACGTTTTCAATGCACTTGAACGCAAGTGTGATAAATGTACGATGTAAATCTGAATTTCCAGCGGAATGCAACTTACCTATACGTACACTACTAAGCTAAGGCATCTGATTTAATTAGTTACGGATTTAAAGAACGTAATGATACAGTTTAATATGTATAACTAACAACGATAAGAAATTATCCCAATATAGCACTGGTCTTATCGGAATTAACTCTATGGAAAGTTAACCATGATAATGATGATGAAGTACACGCAAAGTTCCTTCATTGTAAGAGATTTGTTTATTTTGATTATCCTTAAGCTTATATCAAAAGAAGAAAATTAGTTTTTAATAATTGTTCCAATGATTTTCTACGTGTAGCTATTAACGAGTAATCTATATGATTTTCGGTTGTGATTTGTAACAAGTTTTGATATTGCATTGTAACATAGAATATTTGCCTCGTAACGGAATGCAAATGCAACTGAGAAGCCAGAATTCTCGAGAACCTGTGCAAATGCTATAAATAAATGTAATTTTATGTGTCATTTAAGTAATTATTAGCGATTCCTCTCTAACATTATGATTCTTATAAGTAAAATGAACTAATTGTAAGGATAAATTAACTGTAGCGTAAGTCAATGAATTGGCAATCAATCAATTCATTCATGCAAACAAACCAGAAACTTTTAAGAGATTCAGAACACAATCGAGTATAGTATGTACTTAATCTGTATTGAAACTTTCAATTGAAAATCACCATCTTGTATTGCAAGTTACCGGTAAACGTAATTGTCAAAGTCAAAATAAGTGATTGAAAATGTTGTAAGTAATTGTAAATATTCAAAAAAATAAATAACGTAAATATCAAATACCTTTTAAAATATACATAGATATTATTAACCATTCCACATTGTTTTTTAATATCATATTCAATGTTATAATAATTTAATTTTGCAGATTAGCTCAGGTACTCCGGGCTCGCAAATTCCCGTACTAGCGCTAATCAGCCCTAGTCCCTGGAGGAATAAGATAACTAGAATATCCCATCCTCGGGAATTGAAATTTCCGAAGATAAATAAATAACCACAATTTAATTTAAATATTTATTTACATTATTTATTTATCAAGGAATACAACTTACTTCATTTATAAACAGTTTGCTTAGGTATTATACTATATGTTTGAATCATTATAACCACGTAGCATGATAGTTAGGTAATCTATTCTTAGTAAAATAATACGTGTAATATACTCCTATCATCTCCGAGTAAAAAAATTAAATTCCTCATATTCTTCGCACAACGTAATCAAAACCAAATGGTTATTCATTATAAGAACTGTTTGGGTAACAGTAGCGTACTGAATATTGACACATAAGTTAACTATGTATAAAAATAATCTAAATTAATTATTGCTCTACCTACAATTGTTTTAAATACGTTAATTAGAATCAAGATAACTAATTAAAGAAACTAATCCTGTTGATCAAAAATTCCATTATGGCATTAACTTCCAATCCTCGTATTTTCGTTTCAGTTTATATTTCTGTGAGATCATTTGAAAGCACCAGAAAGCTTTCAAACTTTTAATGCACTTGAATAGGAAAAAAGGATAAGTGCTAATGACATACTATGACGATAGAGCTACGAAACAAACTATCGACGAATATAAACTTAAAACAAATGGCTGTATTTAACCATAATGTTGAAGAAAACGTATTTTAATAATATTGAATGTGTTTGAACAAATCTAAAACCTATCATATCTGAGAGCGAATGATAAATATAGGCGTAGATAATGGTGACTGTGGAAAACTCAAAAAACGCCAGATCATTTGGCAGGCGCGACGGCCATCTTCTTGAAATCCTTCTTGATGGGCGAAGGATCCAAGCAAATCACGTCATTATCGTCTGCATTGGTCGGAGATGTTGCTGTGGCTGTATCATCAATAATTTCCACCACTTTATCATCAGCAGCATCATCGCCGATCGGCCCATTTTCGCTCTCGTATTCTTTGAGAACATTGTCCAAGTTGTAGCGCTTCCTGTAGTTCACGAAAAAGGTGCGCACATGGTGTTCCGTCTTGTTGCCGATGACATCCGCAATGCTTTTGAAATCTTTGCCGTACTTACGAACACCCTGAACAGCCAAATGCAGCTCCTCGCTGGTCCAACGCGCGTTTATTCGCGAAGCATTATCTGAGTTCGGATGTAAGTCTTCAATCGTCTCCGAATGTTTCCGCTTAAGCGAACTGATTTGTTGTTTATTCTCTTGAATCTATAAGAATTTTCCAGATTCAAACTTTGAGTACTTTAAAAACTATATCACTCTATTCAGAATAAAATGTACCAAATGTACCAAGCAGAAGCATACTTTGGCCATGCAAACTATTTTTACATTTACTTACTACGGTTATTAAAGCAAACTAAATAAAGCACTAAATAAAGAAGTCACTTAAACTATAACCAAATATGTGGAACTCGCATATCTTTGTTGCCTTAATCCTCTACGAAACACACGTCCGCTCTGTTTAAGACTTTGTTCTTGTGAGAAAATAGTCAAACTCACTTGTCTCTGGAGTGCATCCTGTTCGCGATTAAGCGCCTTGAGCATAAGCACGCCGGCGCCGCTGGTCGCCATCGCGGCTAAGTCGTCATGATTGATGTACATGCCGCGCGGTGGTTTGCGCTTGTGTCTGACCCCCGGGTGTGTACCCCTTTTGCCGCCAGTCGGACCCGAAGTGGGTCGCAATATGCCCGTACGTCTATGGATTACAAAGAGAAGAGGGGCACAGAAATCAATTGAGCAATCGAGTAAAACAATCAAACTATTACACTAAGGCACAACACAACATTTTGAATGAGTTTGAATTCGAAACGGACTTTTGTTTTGTTTTATTTTTTGTTTAAATTTTCGAAAGTTTGAAAGTTGTTTCTTTTGTTTGTTTAATTTCTGACAAGTGAGAGAACAATCACGTACCTCCAATGTAGATAACAAGAATTGCATAGCGATCCCTTGGGAGTTACTTGCGTGTAGGTGCAGCCCACGCCGCAGTTAGAGCACGAACCTCTTTCACCCTGCACATATATACGGGTCGTTCAATCTTATACCGGGTATGTATATTTATAAATCAGTGACATTTAAAATGTCACGATTGATGAATTAACCAAAGTTACGTAGCTGCCGCATTAACAATCAACCCGCAGTCATAGTTATGAAACTGCTTATGTACTTATGAAACTAAAACTAAGCGGATACATGAATTTCTTGCTCGGGAGGAAAATACTAATGACAAAAAAGGTTGAAGCGTGCATTTGAATCGAAAGTTAGTAGAAATATGTATAACTAAAATCGATCATAACCAAAGCATATACATGAAAGAACTTTGTCTCATGTGCAAGAATATACAATGATTTGTACAGGTCTCGAGATAGAATGATAACAGCTACCTGAGAGGTACTTTGCTCATCTTGTGCCACACCGGCACGCAGTGGCGAACCACTTTTACGCCTGATGCCACGATGAATTGTCCATTTCTGCAATAAACAACAACCAGCGCTGAATACATTCACTTTGGTTAACTGCAACTACTCCTGTAGTCTATCCGTACACGTTCGGGTCTTTTGCGTCCGAAATCTAACGCGACCTAATCGGTCAACACGGTCGGAAATACCCAAGGCGCTTATCAGTTTTCGATTGCAAGGGATTCAAATAATATCTCAAATCCTTGCTGGCTTCACTTATGAGAAATAAAGATGACAGACAAACCCCAAGCATGCATACCCAGAGACATATTAGTTTCCCATGCGTTTTCAAACGATTTCCCAAAATCCCACAGAACTTAATCAACATGCTACATTTCCTTTTTGCCCTGAATACTAAGTTTACCCTTGCAAATGCCTTACCTTGTCGTCGTGATCGGAATCCTCGTTGGAACCACCTTCTGACCCTCCTTCGCTTGGTGTTCCATCTTCGCGCGGCGTATTCAATCGGCGAGCTTGCTTATCCATCAGGCTGGTGCGTGTTCGCGTTTTCTTCCAGCTATAATAATACTTTACCAGACTGGCAATGCTTTTATCCGGCAACTGAAGTGCATTGAATTTATTAGATCAACCTTGACATGAGTGCATATTAGGTTTTACTACCATTTGCCTGATCCTATGAAAACTTTTGCCATGAAATTGGAAGGCCTGTTCAAAGAGAACTTTGTCTTCCACCGACCATTCGTCCGGGAAAGGTGTGAAGTTGGCAAGATCCAAAACAGCTCTCTCCAGGTCATGTTTATGCCAAAACAACATTCCCAAAGCTTGCTCACCATTGTAACCATACTTATCTTTTGCTAAAGTGATATACTCTTCAACTGAAAATAGTTTGCTGTCAGAGATATTGTCAAATTTATGAAAACATGTGTAAACATACGCTTAACTTCTGGAATGTCTATGGTGGGTGACCATACAAGCAAAGCTCTGTCAGCAAGAAGCTCTGGTTTCCTTAAAGCTTCTGGTTGAAGTTCGGGGCATGTGGCTTGATAGTCTCGCCCAACACGGATTTTATCAACTGGAACTTAATATGGGGGTTAGGTTGTTTAAACACAAGTGCGTCATTTGAGCGTAATCTCAAACTATGGGTTTTAGTTTTACATGCCACAGCTTTCTAAATGCATTCAAGATCAATTAAATCCATATGTAAAGCTAACTTACCAGTACTTTCATCCTCGCTGGTGGATTCCGCTTGAACATGTCCATTGGGACTCGGCCCTCGACTTCTTCGTCCATTGCGAGCAGTTTCATTATTTTTCTCAGCTAACACCATTTCTCCGACTAAATTTTCTTTTGCACTAATAACACTCGCGACTATCAATGTTAATTTATAGATGTTAAATATTATTCACAACGTGATTGCCCGACACTCACCTCCTTCGAGCACACGACCAACTCTTGATGACTTCAGTAACATGGAACACTTACAAGACACCGTAGTTTGGCTGCTTCTACGTACTGAGGGCGAGTCAAAGCACCGTACTTTTACAGCGTTGCATTATTAGATGGCGTTTTACAAGCAGATTAAAAATTTAAATTTTTGTTGATAGATCACAATTTACTAAAAACAATTGATTGTTTTAACAACTTGTTTAATAATCAAAATTTAATTTCGTTTTAAATATATATGCAAACAATATGCACACTGATATCACCAAAACACTGAATAACCGCTTGTAAATAAAAGAATATTACGTTTGTTAACAAGACAATTACAATAATAAATAAACATATGTAAAACATCTGTATTTATAAATTATTTTGTAATTCGAAAGTAATTACCTGGATAATACAAAATTAGTAAAGCAATTATAAAAAAATTAACACAGGTAAGTGATGGCGCTTATGTAGCTTTTTAAAGTATGAGAAAAATATGAACTTTAATCGTAATATTGATTCAATATTTCAATTATATAAAAAATAATTATATGTAGGTATTTCATTATTAGTAATTATTATGTAGTATAAATAAATACGATTGAATGAAACATTTAAAATACATGTTTATTTACTTGTTATAGATTTTCATTTTTAACACGAACCTTTGGAGGCAAAAGATTCATGAGTAATCTATATATTCTTTTGTACCAGTTACCAGCTTTCTTTAGCATTCTCGTGTCTCTCAAAGAACTTAACATATATCTTAACAATAATACAAAAAGGTATGACGCTTCCCAGAATTGAGACCAATGCCTGTTACTTCAAGAGTTCTTCAGATTTGAATAGTTATAGTGATCAAATTACACATATTGTTGACATTTAAATAATATCTTGATGAAGCCTCAGACATTATTCAAATGTCCACCATTTGTTACATTTATTTGTTAAATATAGTTGGACATTTGTATTAAATATAGCTTCACTTTATGCGTGTGAATATATACATAACCCTTTATCAAAGTTATGTAAAATCAGCAACAAGTTAGCCGCTTCATTTAATCAATGCTGTTTCATAAAATTAACACTAAATATTAACAAGTATTATTCTACGTATAATATTCATACATCAAGTCGTTTTCAGATGTCCCTTTCGTAAATACCGTTTCTACGTTGAGTTCTGCCGTTTTCAAGAAACTCTTTGTTGAAAACTCTTTGAGACACTTACTTGGATGAGTTACATGAGCCTTTGTAATTTATCCAGTTGTGTCTTGTAACTGTTTTCATAAATAATACAAAGTCATAGTCAGTGTGCTCGTAGAAAATTGCAAATTTCTGTACAATTTATAATAGTTTTTGTAGTTTTCCCGAGATTTTCTTTTGACTTTGTGTTATTTTACTTACTACAGTGTTCGTTTCCTGAAAAGCTGTACTTTAACAGTGCCTATCTGTAACAATCAGTCTTTTTAGCATCAATCTGCTCTCATTCCTTATTTGTCTGCGATTGTTTAAATAATTTTGCTTTGGATTCATATATTACAAAAATATTTAATATCCAATTCATATTCATATCATTCTTTGATTCTTTTTATGCAATTTAAAACAATATAAATAATTTTTCCAGTTTCAACAATTCCCATTTTGTTTTTTGTTGTAGTTTCTTGTCACGATATGTAAACATCTATATAATTTCTTTCATGGAATTGGAAATAATTCATCAACAAGTTGTAGTATCCAGAACCGTGCTATCAACGAACAACTAAATAAATTTTGAATATATTATATGTTTCGTTGCAGTTTACGTATTCTGCAATCTATATTCTGAGATGATCAGAAATATCGATTGCATTTCAACGTCAAGTACATTTATTTGACTAATTGTGTCTTGAGGATTTCCATTTATATTTTCTGTGAATTTACTATAAAAATTCCATTCTCCAAAGTGGGTGAGTTGCTTTTATTGTCACAGTTGTTGACAATTTTCTCGCTTAAACCACCGGATTACCCGTTTCGCGATGCAAGGGCGTAATTGATGGCGAATGTTCCATTTCCGGTGTGACCACTTCGCAATGAGAGCTGCTAGGGGTTAGAACATCGGGAATAAGACTTGTTACTTCGGGACTGCTGCAAGCGCCTTTATCTTCATAAACGCGTTCCTGGGACTTGTCGTACTTAAGTCGCTTCCACAAAAATGGCTTCTTATCCACGTTGCTGGTAACCGTTGAGGGGCCACTGGCCTCGCCAGAGTTCGGTGTGTAATAGTTTGGATTTGAGAATGTCATCACACTTCGGCCAGTCGCATACAGAAGTTTCTTGCGTTTCTGGTAAAGCTTAATAATCCCCAACGTTACCATTGAAAGAACAGCAAGAAAGGCGAGTACCACGGCAGCAATGCGAAAAGGTTTTAGATGAAAGTGGTGACGAACCTCGATATAATTGTCAAAGTCGTCGTAATAAAGATAATCATCGTCGGGTTCATTAGCATATTCATATCCCTCTGGTGGTAAATACACATGGTAATCCGGAACTGCAAAGTGGAAGCGAATATAAGATCTGGTACATACCATTTAGGTTTAAATTTAACTTACTATTTTTGCATGGTTTACCATTTGGTTTTTCAGGGCATGCACAACGGTAAGCTTTTCCTGTAAAAAAGCATAAATGGGAGCAACCACCATTGTTGGTATTGCAGGGGTTCCACCCTTTTTGTTTCTCCGCTGAGACAACGCAAATACCCATAGCACCTTGTAGATTTTCCCGGAGAAGTCGGGTAGATTTAATCACGTTCTTATCTGCACGTAGTATTTTCCTCTGGTACCAGTCGGTCCAAATAATGTCGCCATCGAACTGCGCCAGGGCAAAGGGATGTGTTTTGGGTGTACCTGAACTCCAAATTAATTTAATTCGGTTGTGGCCGTGCAAGTCGGACGTTTCAATACGATCTAGCTTAGCATCAGTCCAATACATCCGTTTAGTTTGATAATCAACTGTTAGGCCGTATGGAAAACCAAGATCCTTATCAAAGAGTATCTTCCGGGCCCCTCCATCCAGTTCTGATCTCTCAATCTTTGATTGGTTGCTCCAATCCGTCCAAAACAACAAACCTTTCCGGGGAAACACAGCAATAGATCGCGGATCGGTTAGATCCGAGTTTACTATTGTATATTTCATAGATCCGTCTATTTTCACAACGGAGATTTGCTTTCGGGCACCATCAGTCCAATATACGAGATCGCTAAGCCAATCCGTTGCTATACCATTAGGACTGGACGTGTTATCTGATATTATATCACGTCGCTGCGAAAAGTTCTTCATACTGACAGATATTATCTTTCCCGCATCGAGATCGCAAATGAACATAAGCTGGTGTTTCCAGTGGAAGTCCACATCAATTACGTGCTCGAGTCTTCTAATGGGTAAAGTGACTTCAGTCAAATCGTCACTTTTCAGTGCAATGCGCACGATATTAGACCGCGTGGCAAAGAGGAGGTATAAAGCGGGTTGGTACTCGCATTGTGTTGTGCTTCCATTTTGGAATTCAATCCCAGTGGGGCATGCGCATGAGAATGAGTTGGGTTTCCGGAGGCAAAGATGTGAACAGCCGCCATTATCGTTCCCACAGGCATTTTCAGCAATGTTGTCAATCTGCACGCTTCGGATGTCCATCAATCCTTCAAGTTTATCCTTGATTACTACCGTCCGGTCATTGCCGGTGTATTTATCCGCTCGGTGTAAGACTTGCGTCTGCCAGTCAGTCCAATACATATGGTTACCAACAACGACCAAGCCGTACGGATGTGGAAGGCCGTTAAGAATCACCCGACGATCTTTGCCATTCAATTCACAACTCTCGATTGTTTTCTGCTTACCGTCGCTCCAATATAGGCGTTCTTCAGCCCTATCAACGGCTAACCCGTTAGGCCAGTTCAGATTTGTGGTAACAATTGCTTTGCGGTCAGTTCCGTCCATATTAGCCACTTCAATCTTAGGATGAGCACCCCAATCCGACCAGAACATTAATCCATGATGGTAATGCAATGCAATAGCTCTTGGGGTATCGAGGTTTGAATAAATCAAGATTTTTCTGTTAGTTCCATCCAATTCTGATACTTCAATGCTAATACGGTCTCCATCAGTCCAATAAACTTTTCTTCCAGTGGAATCAATGGCAATGCCATCGGCTCGTAGCAACTCGTGTCTGATGATTGTCCTCACTGACTTACCATCAGCAGAACTTTTTTGGATTAAATCCGTGGAGGTATCAGTCCAGTATATTTCTTGAGTTTTTCGGTCCACATCAACTGAGACCACATTTTTCATTGGGGGTAAGGGTAGAACATAATCTACTAGATAGGGAACGTCCAAGGAAATTTGCCGAATGTCCACTCGATGTGCGAGAATCAGGGAGTTAATTGGCCCTTTATGACAGGTTTTCTTATCTTTTGTGAGGTTAACTCCAATGGGGCAAGCACAGGAATAGCCTTTGGGTTTCAAGAGGCATAAATGTGAGCACCCGCCATTGTTGACATGACAAGGTGTTGATGTGTACTTTCTATTTCGATGAAATACGCGGACATCCATTAGATCGGTGATCCCTGTACTGATGACTTTTATATTCTCTCCGGTATTTTTATTTGCTTGTGAGATTTTCAAACTTTCCCAGTCGGTCCAGTATATACTATCGCCAAAGACATCAAGTCCGAATGGATGTGGAACTCGTTCACCTTCTAGCAACACCTTGCGGTTCTTACCTTGAAGATCAGAGTACTCTATGGAACTGGTACCCCCGTCCGACCAGTACAGTCGGTTTGAGTCGTAGTCGATTGCCAAACCATTGGGCCATTTCAAACGATCTATGATCAACACCGACCGCATTGTGCCGTCCATTGCTGCGCGTTCAATCTTGGGATGCTCGCCCCAGTCAGACCAGTACATGTACGCACTTACAGGATTAACGACAATATCTCGGGGATGCTCAAGTTTATCCCATATGAGAATTGCTCGGCGAGATCCATCACTGCTTGCGACTTCAATCTTGGCGGTGCCGTCATCTGTCCAGTAGATTTTATCCGTGTAGAAATCATATGCCAATCCCGCAGGAGCAACAATATTCGTCTTTATTATACTCTCATATTGACTGCCATTCCAATGTGCCCGATTGATGCTGTTCTTTTCCACGTCGGTCCAGTATATCAAGTCTTTCTTTGAATCCCACGCGATTGCCACTGCTGACTTTATACCATCAACAGGTACGACGATTTCATGATGATGGACTGCATCTTCATCCAGGTGTTTGATCCTTAGGTCCTTTTTACGTACAAACACCAAGAGTTTATCAGGTTGCTGGCATGTACGCTTGTCAGGGTTGAGTTTCTGCCCCATTTGGCATTGACACGTGTAGGTACGCTTATTGGGTAGACAGAGGTGCTCACATTTATGGGCAGCACAATGATCGAGATAGCCAGGCTGTCGTTGCGGGTGATAGC
>NBZA01000657.1:10722-23402 GCA_003054995.1 Aleochara bilineata
CTCATGCACTAAGAATCTCAAAATCTTGTTTAACCTACTATCCTGAAAAAGCTGCAGATAATCCAGATTCAAATCGCTCCACAACATTTGTATCTTGTACGTTTCTCTTTGAATTTCGTGCACTTGTATGTATAGTTAATTACTTTTAAATTTTAGTACAAAGTAAGCAAATGGAGGCAGACAATGAAAAAACTTATCAAGTTTCTTTGTACTCTTTGAAATTGAGTAGAAGTGGACAATTACTAAATGTTGAAGATCTTTGGGAACTCAATGGTAAAGTATAAGCCCAGATATGTATTCATTGTATATTAATACATATTCTTTTTCAGCTGTATGTAGCCATAACACATTGTATTTGGGGCACATTACTCACGAAAATCGTCAGCTTTCCTGCGAAGTTAACTCACCTACAGTATGCTACAACGAACTTATAAAAGATTTACGTTTGTTAGTATATCTGAACAAATTAAATACACGAAACAGTTCGCCTAGGGCAGAATCTTACAATTGGGGAAATATAAAAATACGAGAATTTGCCTTAAGACTTATTGAAGTTGCAAAGACTCTGAAAGCTCTTGTTTCAAAAGAAAATCGTTTACTTGCTATCGAAGGACCAGTTCTAATTCATGGTAATATGAAACTTATAGGTATAATTCTGAAATACAATCGCACATTAATACTTCAGGAGCATTAAATGGCAATTATGGCATATTGTCCTTTTGCGAAAGGATGTTGTGGCCTCATTGCCCCGGTTACCGCCCCGGAACAATGTTATTTTTAGGAAATTATGTTAATCAGATTCCGTATGGGGTTGAAGTTATTACCTACCTATTTTGTTACAAAAATTTATATCCTCAGAAGGTGTATTTACTCCGAGGATACTACGATAATAGAAATATTCCAGAAAAGCACCTATTCTACAAGTGTGTATCATTTACAATATGTAATATGTTATATTTGTTTCATTGTGTATTAATTTTTAGTGAATGCGTTAGTAAGTTTGGCGATACATTTGGATATCAAGTATGGGATGCTGTCCAAAGCGTATTTGATTGTTTACCGTATGCTGCAGTTCTCGATAATAAGATTTTATGTATGAACGGTGGAATCCCACACCCCAATATTTGCACTTTGTCAAAATGTATTAGCAGTATCCCAGTACCAATGCCCAATCCTCAGAACAACAGTGAGTTAGCGTGGCAACTTATGTGTAATATGCCCGCAGAGTAAGTCTTATCAACATGCTATCATCCTATGATTAAATTTGCATTTTTTAGCGCAACCCCAAGTAACAATCAAGAATATGGATTTATTAAAAAGACTAAAAATACCTACTTATTCACAAGTAGTGCCTTGAAAAAGTTCTTAGAAACCAATTGTTATTCATTTTTAATTAGAAATGGTGTTGATATAACTAATGGCTTGAAGGTATCAGTTATAACTAATTGTAAGAAATAGATTATTACTTAAGTATTTTTAGCTGTCACATCAAGGTTACTTAGTATCTATAATTACCAGTAACGCATCACAAGAATTCGAAACATATTGCATATTAGCGATGAAAGGAAAACTGCGTCCGTTACATTTAGTTATGTAAACCAAATAATTGTTCATTGATAGACGCTGTATTGTATAGACTTATTAAATCGGAATGATATCATATTATCATATACTTACTTAGATGTATCACTAAAATAAAGAGCTTCAAACACTTGTACTGATAAAGTTGGATACCCTATGTTGGTTCACATAAAAACCACCGTGGCGCTGTATAGCATTTATAGGTTATGTCATTTATTCAAATTATTCACTTGTTTTCTTCTTGTTGAAAATAGTTGGTGTGTATGACTGTGTGATATTTAAAAGTTCAAAATGAACCTAAACGATTTTGGGATTGACAACCAAAAACGCTTTAAGCGCAACGTTCCGAAATGTAAGTAGGTACTGATTACTTAATTTTAATAAAAACGCCAATTTATATTTAAGTAATTACTCTGCAAATTGGTCATGGCGCATCTAAGAGAGGAAAATTAACGTCGAATCAATCGAGTAGCAATCGTGCTAAACGAAACGAACGTTGGGGATCTACTAGCGATCAGAATTCAGTCACAACCAGTACTTCTAAATTCACTTCAGCGACTGAAGAACAAGGAATTATCCTGGCTCTTGCCGAAGGGCGAGGTGAAGCATCGTGTGAAATTGGCATCAGCGCAATGAATACTCAACATCCAGAACTTTCTTTGTATCAAATATCAGATTCGAGTAGCTACGTGAAATTAATGACCAAGATAAACTTATTGAATCCGACAGAGGTAAGAAATTCCTAAGAAAACTTTTATTTGTTTCTCCTAAGATACACATTGTTTCTAGATTGTTCTTCCAATAACAATGATAAACAGTCGTTTATTATTCACGTTAAAAAACAAGTTTCCTGCTATTAAAATCGTTGCGACTGACCGAGCCACATTTCGAAGAGAAGCCGGGTGGAGTTTTGTAAAAGAAACATGCGCGCATAAATTCAATCCTGTGCTCTTAATGCTTCAACATAAATACTACGCTTTATCTGCAGCCGGCGCTTTGAAAACGTTTCTGGAAACTTATAAGCGCTTGTATTATGCAAAAGAAACTCTTAAAGTCACGTACAATGAGTCTGACTACAACACAGTGATTGATGTTTTTGTTGCTGATAAATTAGAATTAGTATCTTGTGCGTTAGGCGACGCCTGTTCTACTTTCAATAAGAAATATTCCAGCTTGCGCGGAATCCTGAATCACTGTGTCACATCAGTTGGATCACGTATGTTGCGTTCAAATATTCTACAACCGCCCAATCAACAAGAGGAGATTGAAGAACGGTTGAATTGCGTTGAAGAGTTAATCAAAAGTCCAGAAAGATTGGCAGCAATTCGAGTATGTACTTGATATTATAAACCAACAAGCAACAAGTTATATAACAAGCAACGTTTTCAGGACATTCTTAAAAAGTTATCTAAGTTTGGGCAAGTTTTATCACTAGCTGCAATCTTAAAATCCAACTCTCAGCATTACGACCAACGTCATTTAAATTACATTTTGCAATTGAATTCATTCTTCGACGATATCGAGCCACTGTATGAAATGGTTTCCCAGTGTAATTCGCCATTTTTTCAGGAAGTTTGCGAAACTTTGCAGTGCGATGAATTCAAAACACTGCATGCCATGTTTGAACAAATAATTCATGAAGATGCGCGTCCGGTGTTTGGCGCAATGGGCGACATACCAAGATGCTTCGCAATCAAAGGTGGTTACAGTGAAATATTAGATATTTTGCGAACACACTATTCTGAGAGAATGAACCAAATGAAAGACCATGTTGATGAGTTGGCAAGAACACTTGGATACGACTTTAAATTAGCGAATAACACAAAGAAAGGCTATCACATTTCATTGCAGTTGCCTAAACGTCATAATTTTGAGAAGAATTTGTTGCCTCCTGATTTCTGCCAGGTGGATATCATGAGTTCAATGGTCACTATGAAAACCATCGAGTTGATAACTTTGGCCAATAGACTTGAAGATACCAGTATTGAAATTCTTCGCATTAGTAATGAGTAAGTTTATAGGAATTAATTGCAATAGATATTACATGCATTATTCGGTAAATTTCTTATAGATACATACATCAGTTGCTATTAGAAGTTCAGCAAAGAATTTATCGCTTTTATGAAATTTGCGAGCACATTGCAAAGTTGGATTTGTTACAAAGCTTAGCTCAAGCCAGTACCACAGGCAATAAGTATGTTCGTCCGAAATTTGGTGACTATACCGAAGTTCTAGATGGACGACATCCATTATTGGATCATCTTATGGACGGTGAACCAGTATCCAATAATATTGTATAATTTATTATATTATTATGTTAGTCCAAAGGGATAAACCGTTTATTTTTAGATTGTCAATCCGTTCCAGCGCTTTCATATAATAACTGGCCCTAATGGTTCTGGTAAATCCGTGTATATCAGGCAAATAGTTCTGTTGCAAGTTATGGCACAAGTGGGATGTTTCGTTCCAGCCAATAAGGCAACTTTTAAAATATGCGATATGATTCTGGCCCGGATATATTTTGAGGATAACATTGAATGTGGCGCTTCTGGATTTACCCTCGAGGTAAGTATTTCCCCAAATATTTTATAAATGGCTGATACGATTGATTCTTGTAGATGAAAGAAATTCAATATTTTCTCAATGTTATAACCGATAGAACGTTGATTATTATCGATGAATTATGTCGGTCAACTGCTGTTCGTGAAGGCACTGCACTAGCCATGGCTATATCCGAACGTCTAATGCAAACCCCAGCGTTTGTTTTTCTAACAACACACTACTCGCATCTTGTAACTTTACAACAAAAACATGAAACTGTGAAATGGTTTGTTCAAATAATTTACTAACAAAGTGCCTCTACTGTATTTTAAATTTCAGTTGGCAGTTGGAAACTAAAGAAATATACGCAGACGGACAGATTCCCAAGTTGCAATTCACACACAAAGTAATCCCCGGTGTTGTTACATTGGAACAATACGGCTTTTCTCTTACATGTTCAGTATGGCCAAAAGTATTAACAGATGATATTCAAAAAATAATAGAACACCTACAAGCTAAGTCAGTGGTAAGTTGACATGACAGGACACAAGTGTGGATGTAGTACCTTATGGGGTATTCCTTTTAGAATTCTGCAGTTGATAAAAGAATTGTACTAAAAATCAACCTCGAATCTGAACTGGAAGAACTAAAACGACAAAAACAATGTTTTCCGAACATTGTTTACCAGAAATGCCTTGAATATCAACAGGCATTGAGCGCATTAGGTGTTGAATTAGCTTTAGAAGATATTACTGCTCAGACGCAACAACTTAATAATAACTTAGGAGAATCCATTCTTTCGGATATAGAAGAAGATGTAGAACCAATTTATCCGGAAGCTTTCTATAGTGACAGTGAAGTGAAAGATAATCGACAAACCAGTAGAAATACCATTATTAATGAGCCAGAATATTGCTCATTGCCCCGGGCGCAAAAAAGTTACGAAGAACGCGACCCAAGGCTTAAAAACATTAACAAAGATTTTAATAAAAGTGTGCATAACGGTGATGAAGCTCTATGCAATTCTAAACAAGCATCTATCGAGCAAATTTCAAATCCGACATCTGTCTGTAGTAAACGTTCTACAACCAATAAGCATCATTCAGTAGAAGATATCATTAATCTACCGTTCGACACTAACGAAGATTCAAGACTGATATCTGAGTATAAATTCCATACAGAAATTGCTCAGACTGCTAATACCGCTCAGACTGCTAATTCTAAAGAATTAACAAATGAAGAAGTGTCACAGGAACGATCTGGTCGTAAAAGAAAATTGATTGATAACTCACCTCAGCCTGTTTTGGATCTAGTTTATCAACCCGTCCATGGAGATGAAAGTAATAAGACTCTTGAAGTCGTTTTAGCTGCTAGTGGTCAGTGGCTGCAAAATAGATCAAATGTTAATACAGTAGTGTCTGTTAGTGCAACTTCTGAAGATTCGGCAGCAGAATCTTCAAATATTGATGATTTCATAAAAAGGGTGGAGAATCAAACTCTTACCAATTGTTTTGAAAACAGTTTCATAGATGTGAATATCTCAACTGACTCTACTTCCGCAAATGAACGAAGCAAAAGAAAACAAATGTCTAGCTTTAGTGCCCCTTTTGAATTTTATTCAAAAACAACTGATGATAAGAAGTCATCATCTTCATATGCAACTGTGTCAACAACTTCACACACACATTCTAATCTACGACGGAAACCAAAAGAAACTAATCCACGTCGAAAATCACAAGAAATGTCAGTTAGTAATGGTTTAAACAAAATCAAAAGTAGACCGGTAACCACAGAAACGTCTGGCGCTGCTGTTTCAAATGAAACATACTCAAAAACATCTGCATGTAATGTGTTATCATCATCTTACTTGAATGGATCTACAACTTCAAAATCTCATCCAAATCCACGCCAAAATGCAAGACATTTATCAATTTCCAATATTTTAAAACAAAGAGGAACTCCAATATCATCAGGCACTGTTGTTTCAAATGAAACTAATTTAAAAACATCGGCAGACAAGCAATTGTCATCAAGTTATTTAAATGCATCTACAAGGTCAAACACTCATTCTAAGCCAGACACAAGACAAATGTTAACTACCAGTGTTTCAACATCGCAGCCAAAGAGAAAATCAACAATTGCAGTAAATAGTTCTGCTATTAACTCAAGTATTTATCTGTCAAAAGCACGAGTTCCATCGTCTACTTCCATATCAAGTGGCGCTTTTTTCCGAGGATTACGTAGGGAAAATGCTTCCACTCCGCTGCCAGTAAACAGTGCTGACATACATGCAAGAATTGCACAAAAACAATATAAAGTAAACGTCTATACTTCAGCACCATTCACAAGTGAACAAGTAAACATAGAAAGCAATTTTGAAGATTTAGACAGCAAGCAAGAGCAATTTCTAAGACACAATGAAACTAAGTTTAATGAGTTACCATTTTATCTCAAGGATAATGATAATGTAGAGTCCATGAGCCAGAAAAGATGCAAAGCACAATATGATAACTGCTACTACACTGCTCCAATTTTTTCAAGTGACAATGAAATTCAAGAAATTGAGGAGATTATTAACAAAGAGCCAGTCGTTAACTCCGGTATTTCCACCGTTGAATGCCAATCTTCAACATCAATGAATAATATTCCGTTTGCTGACATTTTTAATACGAGTATACGCAAACGCAAGTTAATGTCATCTAATGAAATCGCAGCTTTAAATAATGCGGATGTTGAAATGTTAACAACACAAGTAAGTAACTTTTCACTTTGTGAAGGAAGCATTGAAACACCACCATTTAAAAGAGTCAAAAGCTCAACTTTGCCCAAGCCGTTAAATAAATTAACGCGCGCTGAAATTCAACAGATGTATGATAAAAAACGCAGCGCCATGTTGGCCCAAGGCAATGCTTCTGCGATTAAAGCCTATTATAACGAAGTAATCAATCGTCCTTCAGTCAAACAAATACAGGCGTCTGAAGTTATCGTCTCCGCAAGAAAAATTTCTAATGGAGAATTTGTTATTGACGCACCGCCGCAAATGTCACATCGAAAAAAAATGAAAAAAGCCAAATCCAAGAAAACCAAGTTCCAACCACCATTCAAAGCCGCATTTCAAAAACAAATATTCAGCGATCAAAATGCAAATCACTTCGAACAGTTCGTTGAATCGAACAATATTCAATACGACGACTTTGTGGCACGCATCATGAAAGAAAATGAAACCGCTGCTGAAGATTGGTAATCACTAATTTATTATACTAAAGTGCAGGCGTTGAAAAATTTACCGCCCGTACATGCAAAACAAAAGTGCATTAGGTCAAGAAAGAAATTCAGAGAAAGAAATTTGCCGCCCCAAAAAATGTTCCGCTCTAGGCTATAGCCTATCAAGCCTATAGATAAATCTGGTTCTGACTAAAGTAACCAAGTTTATAAGGTTATGTTATTTTTAATTAATTTAATTTATTATTACTGTTTCTTACCATATCTAATGTAATATCATTATTAAACGAATCAATCATTACTAATCACATCAGCGCATCACTACACGGCACTTTACCTTTCAAAATAGATATGTATTGGAAAACCACTTTGAACTTATCCTAACATTGAACATCTGAGCAAACGAATATGTACATACTAAAATAACTATCTAAAACTTGAAATACATACATGTCATTATCAAATAACGCAGTCATGACAAAACAAATACTATATGCTAATGTACTAACACTAAATATTACTAAATATTAATGTTTTGTTTGTAAAGAAAGTTTTACTTGTTTATTTTACTTACATTCTTAAAATTGTAATTATTTCTAAGCTAAGCCTCGAATAATTTCTTTGCTTATACTTTTTATTTTCAATTGTTTATCCAAGTAGTGTTTTCGTATGTTCTTGAAATTACACTATGTAAAAACAATTTATAATATGTACTTATTACAGTAGAATGCAATACTTTTAGTATTATTCTAAAGTTTAAACCTAAAAAATACTTATGTACTATATGCAACTTGCTGTTCAGTTGAAACAAAGTTTACATTGTCGCCATCTGGTGAGCGTTTAGCATTGATTAAGTTTCTCGTCCACAAATTATAAACAAATACTTAAAAATCGCTTAACAATTACTCTCATGCCGATTTTGTTTTGTACCGTATTGTATTGAATTGATACAATACAACTACGATAAAAAATATCATTTAGGCCATCAGTGAATAACATAATATTGTTGGTACCATAGTAACAAATGTGAAGGTGATCATTGCAAGTTAATTAGTTTACCTAGACTTTGTTAGGCGAAATAAGGTGAAATAAATGCTGGTATGTTAAATTAATCGTCCATTAAAACGCCAATATTATCCATTTACTCTTCGTAAGCATTTTCAACATAGATGTGTGTTTGGCTGTTCAATCTATCCCAGAAGTCTGTGTAAACAAGAGTGTAACAAATACAATTTGTTCATAAGTACAGGAATCTGGAATGTTGTTACTGCTGGCAAAGCATTTGTGAAAGTTACAATCTTTGTGTGTATTATATGAACATCATCAGTGATGAACTGTGGTCGCAATTTATGTTTTAACTCAAAACGTAAGAATTTCTTCTGGTTCTATTTGTATCTTGGGTATAAAACATTTTAAATTCTTTTCAGATCTACTGTGATTTTATCTTGTCAATAATGGAAACTTCAAGGGAAAGTACCCCAAAAGGAAAAGAATTGAATGTGGCTTCAGAAAAGAAGGCACACGATGTGTACATGCCTGAGCCAAAAGCAGGCTTATTGAATCTCAGAGCAATTACATTCCTTCTGTTATGGTATTTTTTTAGTGGTTGTACTTTGTTTTTGAACAAATATATTCTAACATATTTAAATGGCAATCCCACAATGTTAGGTATTTCATAAGGCTTTAAGTTATAATTTAACAAGAATTAATGACCTGCTGTTACAGGAGCTTCTCAAATGTTAACCACGGCAACTTGTGGATTTGTACAGTTATATTATCCCTGTGGTATGTTTAAGTCTACAACAAGATTAAACAAACCCCCCGGGTTCTATAGACATATGATATTAGTGGGATGTACAAGGTATTTGCATGCATCTTGCATTCGTAGTATAAATAATGAATTTCCTTTTTCTTCTAGGTTTCTAACTGTTGTGATGGGTTTAGTGGCATTAAATTATGTTGCTGTAAGTTTTACAGAAACGATTAAAAGCTCAGCGCCACTCTTTACCGTACTCATATCAAGAATACTATTAGGTAGGTTGCAACTTTGTTTAATACACTTATAGAATCACTTAGAAAATCATTTATTTATTCACAGGGGAACAAACAGGGCTGTTTGTAAATTTAAGTCTTGTACCAGTGATGTCTGGTTTAGCATTATGTTCAGCAAATGAAATTAGTTTTGAATTGCGTGGATTCATCGCAGCAATGGCCACGAATTTAACAGAATGTTTACAAAATGTCTATTCCAAAATGCTCATTTCAGGTGATAAATTTAAGTACACGTAAGTAAAATCAAATGCCTGCATAATATCCAGACAGAAGCAGGATCTTTCTGTTCTAGACCAGCTGAATTGCAATTTTATACCAGTGTAGCTAGTATTATTATTCAAATACCAGCTACATTACTCCTGGTTGACATATCATCACCACACCAGATAGATTTAGAAGTTTTATTTAGCTTTATTTTGAATGGAGTGTTCTTCCACTTCCAGAGCATCACTGCTTATGTTCTAATGGATTATATAAGCCCAGTGACGCATAGGTAAGAAAAACATTTAAAATCAATTTACTGAATAATAACATTTATTTTTTCAGCGTTGCAAACACTGCCAAACGCGCATTTTTAATTTGGCTGTCAGTATTAATGTTTGGAAACCCGATTACCATCCTTAGTGGTCTAGGAACAATTATTGTAATTACGGGTGTTTTTCTCTACATAAAAGCGCAACAATATGATCAACAAATGCTTTCAGCGAATTTGATTCAAAGAAAAGTGCGCGCCATTTAATTTCAATCGCAATGTGTGATAAACAATTTGGCAATATTTCGGCTTAAAATGATGCCTCTCTTATTTTGTTAGGAAACTCAACTTTTGTTAGAATACTAAACACTATTTGTGACAAAGAGCAATTATTTCAATTAAAACAAAACTATTTATCTAAAAAAATTGTTGAACTAAATGAAAAGACACCATCAGTAGCAAAATATTATTATAACAATAAACAAATAAAAATAACATACACGACCTTACTTCTCTTTGTTAAGCGCCTGAATAAATTCTTCGAGCTTTTCCTGAATTTGTCGCACACGTTTTAGTTCTTCAGCTAGTGTCACCCGACGCCCGGTAAGTAAAGTTTCCTTCTTCTCGTTATCCTGACTGTAATCTTCAAGAACTTCTTTGATTTCCTTGTCTAATCTACGAGCTTCGCGATTCATTATCTGCTGGCGTAATGCATTTGAGGTAACTTTCATCATTTGTTGTATTCGATGGAAGAGAACAACATCACCACAATCAACATCCATTTGTTGATGGTACATGTAAAATGCTTTTCTGCAGTCGTACGCTTTATTTAGCGATTGTTTCAAGAAATGGCGACGGTAAATCGGTTTCCACACATCTCTAATGAACTCATTGTCTACATCAATGCTGTTCCTCTGCAGGTTTTTCCTAATGGTAGTTAACTCGTCATAACTTAACAAAGGCGGATGTTTTTCATCCGAATAAATAATTTTATCAACTTCGGATTTAACAGCATTTCGCCGACTTTGATCATCAGAGAGACTCCTCCAGTATAACCATCTCTCCTTCGCCGATGGACCAAGCAGTGTTTTTAATTCCATTTCAGTTTCTTTAAGTTTATCTTTAACGCTGGACTCTAAGAATTTTACTGCTTGGTCCCAATCGCGCTTGTCGCCTACCGTGCGATCCTCAAGAGTATTCAACTGGATAACTCTCAACACTTCGGCGGCTTTTTCCTCCCACGAATGACGATTGATCGCTTCATCAATCACAGCGTCTTTCAACGAATCGAAAATATCATCGTGATTCGGAGCCTGCCTTGCTTTGTCGACAAACTGCCGGAATTCAGCTTGGAGCGTCTCCCAACCAGACTCAACCGATTTCATTGGAAGCTCCGATTCAGCCCACTGTCGGAGTTTAATATCAACGGACGTATTAAAAGTTTCTAAAGAAAGTTAAACATAAATTTCAATAATAATATCCCGGTAACTGATGTTAATACCTTGACTACCAGTTTGGGCGGCTGGAAGATAAACATTTTCAAACACATGCGCGGAAACCTTTTCCCAGATTTTATCCATCAAACTATCCTCCCATTGCTTAGTTTGTACCTGGGATAAATTTACAACTTCATCTAATATTTCCGTCCTAGCGCGTTCAAATAATTCATCACGGTCTTGCTCCCGTAAACGCGGAAAGTTATTCTTCCATTCAGTTTCCAAATTGAAGCGCCGTGCCTTAAATGCATCTGCTTGTTGTTCAACAGTTTCACGCACCATTTTCCAAAAACAATCCGCCACAGCAAGACTAAGATTCCGCGTGGTGACTTGAGTTGATTTCACAACATCCCTAGAAGGGTTAACAGCGGCGTAAACATGCTTAAAAACAATAGAAAAGTCAAAACTTACTTGAACAATTTAGAATTCCTAAAAAAGTTCTCCTCGTAGTCTTTGATCGTCTGTATGGAATCTTCTTTCCTGCCACGACCAGTTACAACAGCAAAGTATCCTAAAGCCTTCATGGGAAACAATTTGCCACTTAATATTTTCCTTATCTGTAAATATGTTTAAATAAATATGCAAATTACAACATCGAATTACAACAAACATACTCTGTTAGGATCCGCCAAGTTTTCTTCGGCCATGTCCACCTTTGTTAAAACAAATATCGTTCGCTTACCGCTCGGATCGCATTGCGCAACTAAATCAGTAACATTACTTCTTTCTGCATCGACAGCCCCATCTTGAATGCACAAAATTATAGCGTTTGGATTACTCATGTACGATTGGGTCATGGCTTTAATGCTTTCTCGAGTATCAGACGCCATATCGGTAGTTTGTGTCGAGATGATGCCTGGTAAATCAACGAGGACCATTCGATGCAACCCAGGTCCCTTAACTGTCATTGATATAACGTCCGTTGAGACGGTTTTACCACCACGAACGCTGTTCCGCATGCGATATTCAACTTCTTTTCTTAATTCCGCAAGATCAGAGTCTTTAGTTAGATCGAATTCACGGGTGGAATCGCGAAACTGTGCAACATGATATGGACCCTCAGAAAGAGTTACTTTCACGGGCGCTCGCGTCATCATCTCTCCAGCTCCACGCGGGAAGATTCGTGCTTGTGCAATCATTTCAAGCACTGAAGTTTTGCCACTGCTTTGATCACCTACAACCACTACTCGTGGTAGTTGATCAGCAGTGTTATACCCACAATCATAATCTGCTAATTCGTCTAGTACCTCACTGTACATATCTATAATATGTAAATTTATAATAAAATCAATTAAAATTACTGAAAAATCTTAAAT
>NBZA01000657.1:28506-43268 GCA_003054995.1 Aleochara bilineata
ATTAAAAGTTTGATTGCATTTCGTGCACGAATAATTAGCCGGCTTTACTTTGTCAGCGGTGAGATTTAAGGAAGAAGAGTGTGTGGGAATGAGAGCCATAGCGGTGGTATCACCATCGTCAACTTTGGACTGAATTATAACATTTGTCCCAGACGATGTATCAACGTCGTGGAGACTGCCGTTGATAACTTTCATGGAATCAATAATGGAAACATTTCCCATAGTAAAATATTGGGTGCCTTCATCTTCATAGCTAACTTGCACAAACTCGGTAGGCATTTCATCTGTCATTACGTTCGTTAACGTGCCTGCAAAGGTTATCGCATCAGCAGGAATATCGACTGCGTCTTGCATTTGTTGCTCTTGTTGTTGCTCCAAGTTCTTGCAGAGTTGATTTTGAAATTCGGGCGAAATATAATTCTGCAATATATTTTCAGATTTTTCGCATTGTTGTTTAAATGTATAAGCTCGGCTGCATTGAAGAATGCATTGAACGCACATAAGGGATGGTAATCCATCACCCTCTTGAACCTTTAAATAAAATGAATAATTTCATAAATGTTGACATATGACAATGTGGGCATAAGATAGGTCAGCTCAGATATCGCTATTGAAAATGTCATACAGAAATGACATGTATATATGCATAAGAACAACATACGCCCAATAAAAACGTACCTGTATTTGGGCGAAGGAAATGAGCATTTCGTCTAGACATGCCCCAAAAAGAGGTTTCATATCGCCCTTTTCCGTAAGACAAGCGCGACATATCTTGTCCAACTGAAGAGGCGCTGTTAAAAAGCCGCTCATATCCATGTGAACCCCGCAATAATGTCGATAAGACACAAACGTTCACAAGAAAACAACGTACGTCAATTCCCTCGAACGCACTACCACCATCCACAACACACTACTGGTGGAAAAGACTATACTTTTCCGACTACGCAATACTTGCTAATGTGTCAGAGGAAGATGCCTGTAGTATTAAGTATTGTCTGCTTGTCATAGAGACCGCTGTGAGCTATGTTATGTAAACAAGGTCATCTACATTCTATTAAAAACAAATCAATATAAATATTATATAAAAAAATAATTTTTCTTTTTCAATATTAATTTTTTTAGTTAATTCTATTATTTAGTTGTATAATTTATTATTTTTTTCATACAAATTACCAGCCTAATTATCTAACCTAACTCTTATTTCAATTTTCCCCCATACTTGCTAATGTTGGTGACACTGATTTTATAAATTTGGAAACACTGGTTTTATAATATTGGAAACACTGCAAGTAAATTTAAATCATCAAATAGTGATTAATATTCCCAACCGGAAAAGTCTAACAAAGTTTTGTAATTTTTAAGATTTGAAAATTTCGTTTTTAGTCTAATACGATAACTGGTTGGCAAGATGATGTTTGTTGACATGCGCCTTTCACGTAATGCAATGAAGAATAGACGCGTTCGCCATTTTAACATTACGGTGATATCTAACTACTTGTGTGATTATCGCTTAAAATCGTGTAACAAATCGTCTAAACCTCTTGCTTTAATATCAAGTAATCCATATTAATCAATATTGAGGCCAATAGGGCGTTCCGATACTTAGTTACGTGAAATTAGGTAAGAATGTATGCTGATCATTACTCGATTCACTTCTAACCTATAACGCGTACATCGCAGTCAGCGGTTTTTGTGATTTCTTGTGAAGTCTTATTAAAGTGCGGCCTAATGATTAAGCACGTGCGCATCCAGTTTTGTTTATAACATGGCACAATATTTTCAAGTGTTCGATTCGAGGCAGAACACAGCAGACAATTCGCAAGAAAACTATTCTAACATCATTGATTCTGCGGGTGTACAGTACATAATTCACGCCGCGGAAACACCGTTCATCCAAGGTTCATCACTTGTTATGCTTGATCCGTCAATTGCACAGATAGTTCCCCAATCTGTGTATCTAGTTAAAAGCTCTCCCGATCAACAGCCGCTTCCAAATATGCAACCTGTTGTTCTGAATCAGTTCCAGAGGTTGCCCAGGCCGCACGGAACTCCCAATTCACTTTCGTCTGGGCAGGGACTAAGTACTGTACCTTCTAATAATTGTACTCTGTCTATGCCAAAGGATGATACACTTAACGGTGATGAATTAGTCAAACTTGAAGACGGCAGGTTAATGACAATACCAGAATATCAGGAATATATTGCACAGAAAAAAAGTATTGGGTAAGTCTATTAGTACCATTTGTATTTGTTGATTTCATTTGTTAACATGTTATTCTTATTTTCAGATCTGTTATCGTTTCACAAGTTGAAAATCAGACAACTTCTTTCAGACCTGTCGGACGACCATCATATCGTACAAAAAGTACACCAAATATTTTGCAATCGAAAGCCCCAGCGCCTCCACAACCAATGAAAAATATATCAAAGATCATTCAACCAAACGCTCACAAACCGCTGCCGAAAATCTTGCGGGATTTTGTTGCATCGCCAGAGTTGAAAGATATCATCAGCAAAGCACCAAGCAATGGGGAATTTAATGATGGCATCCGCATGTTTATCTTTCAAGCATGTGGAGAGCAACGGCTCATTACTTTTACAACACCCAAAGATGATTGCACGATTCAAGAAATTCTGGATCAAGTTGGCGTTCCTTTAGAACCAACCACACCTATATATGTCAGTGAGTACAATAAAGACGGTCTTGATATTGTCGTTAGTGTGGGATTCGAGGAAGATGAACCAAATGTTAGTTGAATAAAGTTGTTTGTCTTTGTGTTTGCTAATAATTATTTTTATTTTAGCCGGCTTCAAGTACGGCAAAAGATCTAAGGGAGATAAGTGACGAGCCTAAACTTGTTCCGGGCAAAATGGCGGTTTGTCCACATTGTGGGTATTTATCGGAGGACTTCAACAAGTGTCAGCGGTGCAAGCGGAAACTACCCGTTGACATTAAAACTGTGTCATCGAATCTGGCGCTGCGCAAAAACTCAATATCTCTTAATTTGAAATCACCGCTATCCGGTCAACTTACAAATGGCGGTAGTTCTGCAAGCAGTGCTGCTGCGTTCTTTAATAAGTCAACACAGTGCGCCAATGTTCAAGCGCGAGGTAAAAGAATGCGCCCGAGGTTAATTGAACAAGAGCCGGCTATAGTTACACTCAGTTCTGACGAGGAGGAAGAAGAAAAGCTGACAAAGGAAGTCAAGAAGTCCTCTTTTATCAATGAACCAACACCAGAGGAATTGGAAAAGTCTTCGGTTATATTGAATAACTCTCAGGTAGTTCTAGCTTGCACCAGCATTAATTGTAGGATAGTGCGTATTGGTTCATACAAAAACACACCTGCTGAAGACGTAAGTACTTTTGATTCATACTTTTATATTATTTGTTTTAAATTACGTTATAAAACAATATGAGGTTATGTTATTATTTGCATAGGTGATCGTCAATGGCAAAGAAATCATTATAAAAGTGTGCCACCTGAAGGAAGAGAAGATTGTGACATTGAATATTTTAAGACACCATGTTTATAAAGTGTTTGTGAGTTTTCAAAAGACACTCCCGGCAATATTCTACTATTTGCTTCCGAGTGGAGCGGAGAAAGTATGTGAAGTTATCGGCGCAACTCCTGATACAGGGGAAATATTTAACCCGTTATCTAGTAATGAAATTGTGCGAAGACTGGTATTATTGCCAAATGGACTAGGAGAGCAGGACAAATGGATTTTCAAAACTATTTATGGTAACTTGATGGAAGAAATTAGCGGAGGACAAGTGAATGATATTTTGATGAAATGCTGTCCGAAGGATATTGGACAACTGGAAGCATTAATGTATGTGAATTCAACTGAACCTAACTTCAAATGAACTAAACTTGAGCACTTTGCAGCAATAATAAAACATCGCAGTCACCGACATCTGACGTTCAGCAACTACTCATCTACCCACCGGGTAAAGGAGGAATAAGCATTAACACTGAGGATTATTTGTGTTTGGAGCGCGATCAGTTCTTAAACGACGTAATTATAGACTTCTATCTTAAGTATGTGATAAATCAATTGAGCAAGGAACAGCAAGAACGAGTCCACGTGTTTTCAACTTTCTTCTATAAGAGATTAACCACCAAATCAGTTAAAATACCAAGGTATGTTGGTTGGTTAAGTAATAAAGCCTTTTTTACTAGTAGATATGTATGTATATATTTGAATCGTTGGCGTTGTCGAGATAAAACTTAACATTAAGTATAATTTGAGTTTGAAATGGCCGTTATGTTCGGGTAATATTTATATGTAGTGTTGCCAACTGTGGGTAATCTGGTGTTTTATTCAAACGAGATTGAGGTTATGGTATATTTCGTTCTTGGTTCACCTGCCTCTTTGTTTTTTTGTACTTCACGCTTGCCAAACTTATGTTTTTGTTCGTAGAAAAACCACCGATCATGATGCTTTACTATCATCAGCACAAAAACGACATGCAAAAGTAAAAAACTGGACAAAGAATATTGATATATTTGAAAAGGACTTCATTATAGTACCAATTAATGAAAATGCCCACTGGTTTTTGGCAATTATTTGTTTTCCTGGAATGGCAGAGGCCTGTACTTTTGATGGACTTCGGGTGCAGTTGGAGCATCCGAAACGCGGTTCAAGTAAGTTATAATTTTTGATCGAAAAAGTATCAGAATCATTTTAAATAAATAATAATTCATAAATTTTATTATAGAGAAATTAACGACAGCTTCGAAGACTGTAATTTCACCACAAAGTAATAAAATTCCAAAGGAAAAAATACCAGTTACTCATGCTCTAGATGAGGATTCTGATAAGGATGAAGCAGATGGTGATGAAAATGAATTCGATATTGAAGATCCGGATGATTTACCTGCTTCTAGCGGCAGCATTACGCCAGTCCCGATTAAACAGTAAGTTATACTTTCATTGTGTGACCACTAATCGCGTGTTTCTAAACATTTAAAATTTTAGGCCGTGCATACTTATTTTCGATTCATTAGCGGGTTTATCTCGGTCGCGTGTTGTCGCCACACTTCGAGATTATTTAACATGCGAATATTCTTCCAAAAAGCACAAATGTCGACTGTTCACGAAAGATAATATATTCGGAGCTTGCCCGAAAATACCGCAACAGAATAATTTTACAGATTGTGGATTATATGTTTTACAATACGTTGAACATTTCTTTGCGGATCCAATTAAAGATTATAGGATTCCTATACGAGGTATTAAAGAATGGTTCGACGAGAGCGTTGTTACGAAGAAACGAGAAGATATTGCAAAACTGATAAAAGATTTAATGACAGAATACAATAAGGACGTTTCAATTTTACCTTGCATTGATTTACCCACTCTAAACGGTAAATATGAATACAAGGTAAAGATAAAAGGAAATAAATAATATTTTTATTTATACACAGGTGAACAGGTTGAAGAAGCAGCGGACATGGAGACAGATAAATCAGAAACAAATGCATCCGATGAACTTTCAAATTCATCGAAGTTGTCATCCAGTTCACGACAAAACGCTATGTCTTACTTGAAATCAAAGCGGATCATCAAATCAAAAAGTGATATCTTAAGCGATCCTAGCAAGAAAATGCGTTTAGGCTAATGATTTAGTTTTCTTATTAAGTTTATTTCTACATTTCATTTTTCTTAAAATATGCCACTTTTACCCATTTTTGTTAACTTCTTCAATTAATGTTGATGAATAAGAAGGTTAATTTAAAAATAAAATTATACCCATAAAATATTGCCTGTGTTTTAATACTTCTAAATTAAATTTTATTACAAAATATATTTTGAAAAAAGTATTCAATAGTCAACTAGCACCCCAGCGGAATGTGAACAAACTTAAAACGTCAGACGATCTGAGTACAGTCAGTATACATTAAAACTATACGGTGCGCGGCCATATTCTAAACTTTGAATGAAATCTCTTGAAAGCAAGTGTGCAGTTTAGTTTTCTAATCAGTGTACTAGTTTCCGTCGAACACCTTCGAAGCTATGTATCAAGTAGCTTGATTCGCGAGCTAAATTCATTCTGTTTCATTCCATTTATTCCGTGGAACAAGTGTGCGGAGCTAAAAGAATCAGTGAAATTACCGACGACTTGGAATACAGAATTCGTTCGAAATATCAGAATCGCGATCAGATTTGTGTGTTTCACCTGCGACTCGCGCAATCATTCAGGTGTAATATCCAATGCATTCATTGTTGTGCAGTGAAAAAGTGCCGTGTGCCCTCTGAAAAGCACATTGTCGTCGTGTCTTTTTCGACTTTACTAGATAATAGACGATATAAATTGTTTGAGAATGGCGGACTCAGCCAGTGAATCTGATTCAAGCAGCATTGACGGAGGTCCCATCATGATGCCGCCGAGCCCCATCACACGTGAGCAGCTGCAGAAGCGCATCGAGAGCCTGCAGCAACAAAATCGCGTTTTGAAAGTAGAACTTGAAACTTACAAATTGCGTGTGAAGGCAATGCAAGAAGAGAATCGCAGTCTGCGACAGGCATCCGTGATAATTGTAAGTACCATGCTTTATCTATGGCGATGTACATGTAATTGTATCTCGTTTATCACACATTTAGCAAGCTAAAGCTGAACAGGAGGAGGAATTCATTTCAAATACACTACTGAAGAAGATTCAAGCTTTAAAGAAGGAGAAGGAATCCTTGGCACATCACTATGAGAGGGAAGAAGAGTGTTTAACTAATGACCTTTCCAGGAAGTTAACTCAACTTCGTCAGGAAAAATGCATATTGGAGCAGACTCTTGAACAAGAGCAGGAGTGCCTTGTGAACCGCCTTATGCGCAAGATTGAAAAGCTGGAAGCTGAAACACTTGCTAAGCAAACCAATTTGGAACAATTGCGCCGAGAAAAAGTAAGCTAAAAATATTTAGATTCATTGTTTCGTTCCGCTAAATATATCATGTTGTGTTTTTAAAAGGTTGAGCTGGAGAATACTCTAGAGCAGGAGCAAGAAGCTCTTGTAAACAAGCTCTGGAAGCGAATGGATAAGCTGGAGGCTGAAAAACGCATGCTCCAGATCAAATTGGACCAGCCGGTATCAGATCCAACTAGCCCACGAGATATTAACAATGGCGATACAGCCACCAATCTTTCTGCTCACATTCAAACATTGCGTTCTGAAGTGAATCGGCTTCGTCAACAGTTGGCGATAAGCCAGCAAGAGCACACGCAGAAAATGCAACGTTACGCCCAGGAGGAGCGCAACATACGCGAGGAAAATATACGCTTACAGCGCAAATTGCAGCTTGAAGTTGACCGACGCGAAGCACTATGTAGACACTTGTCTGAGAGCGAAAGTTCATTGGAAATGGAGGAGGAACGGCATTTCAATGAACACGGATTACGCCAGCACACAGTTAGCCCGGTTCCCCATAATCCGTCGCCGAATCAAAGTCGTCCATTAAGCCCCGGTAAATATTCGAATTGTAAGTGACTCGAAGATGTTGTTGGACTTTTGTCTGATTCAATTAACATTCTAGGTCTTTCGTTGCAAACTGCTCCACGAGATGCGTTTGGGATTTCGGCTGCGCGTTGCCATAGCTGCGGCCAACTTCAACCGCCCACAGGCATTTTACATCCAACAAACTCTAGCAGCCCACCGGCACCGGGGCATCGCCGCACAGGCGAGCGGTTCATTAAACCGGCGAACCCTGCACCACAACCGGCTAGTCCCATGGATACAACTGTTAATAAAGAGTGAGATGGATGTGATGTTAGATCTACCATAACATGTTGCAGTATAGTATCGCAAATAACACGAGTCTTTAACGCGAGACAACATTGTGGAAGTCTTGTATGCTATATCAGAAGGCAAATTCATCAACACTATTATTGTTTCACTTGGCAATCCACTCGAGTCACATTGTGAATTGCTTGTACTTAACGTTTAACCGGTAATAATTAGAAAATACAGTTGTGTTGCCAAAAATATCAGTTTCCAGGTTCGAGACTAAATGCTGCAGTTTGGATGTAGGAGATCACATGATTATTATTAATTTGAAACAAAAGTAGATATTTCGATAAAGTTCTCTAGTAACTTGTTTGAAAAGTGAATTAACACTATAACTGTATGGTAAATTGCTAAATTTGAGAGTGTAACTTGTGAGGATTAGAATCGGCAATGAAATTGTCAGATATTTTTGAATTTTGAAAATACAAATGTTTATTATCAAATTAGAATAATTCACTTTTATAATTGTTTACATATTAAGGTTTTTATTTGACTGTTAAACGGAGAAATGTGCTTTAGGAGATGAGATTTTCTTTAGGGATGTAAAGACTTGCTTAGTCTCCATTAATTTATCCTGTTGAAGGGATAATAATTAGTCAAGCTTACGATTACAACAGTTATGTCGCTAACGATATCTAAGCAGCCGATACATTTTTATGCTAAACATAAGATTAAGTTTGTGATTATGATTCAATGCAAGTAAATGCTTTCCCATTTTTAAATAAGCTTCTTATTGTATGCGAAATGAGTCCAAGCGAATTGAGTTCAGTTGAGTTGAATTGCTTAACAATTGCGTATTGATAATTCTTTGTTGACATTCCGCATGTATTCGAGAACTTGTATGTACAATTGGCTTTAATATGAGCGAGCCCTATTGCACATTATAATGCACTACTGATATATAAGAATTAACATTACTATTAATCCTAAAAACTATTCAATTAAACAGTATAGTGTCAAAAATTGAAGTGATATTAGCTGTTAAACGTATACATTAACAAATTGACATACTAGCTTATAATTGATTAACGAATTTGCCATGTAATTCTTGCAAAACTAATAGCGCTAATTTAACAGGCTACGCTTCGATAAGCAAATCAAAGGTTTTTAATTCTTTGTCTTGACACAGTTAGTTTTATTTCATTGGAAACTTAAAACACCGCCACACAAACATACTTACGAAAGTTAAAGATACTTGCATGATTAAATATAATATAAGTGCGTGGATAAGCAGCGTTGCTAAAAGTTGAATGTTTCAATGTCCAAGCATCTGTAAAGTAAATGTTTCAAGCAATATTAGCTACGCGTTAATGGTTCTTGCTTTCACGACCCAATTATCAATTAGTAATTTCTTTCTGGATATTCTCATTGTAAGCTGAATTTAAACGTGGATACAAGCATTTGTTGAATGACTAATAGCAACTTTATTAAGTGTAACATATATTGCATACATAGTTTCCCTTGTAATTATTCTTGATGATTACTTATTTCATACCAAAATACTTTAGATAACGCTGCAGCATATTGGTGTCGGTACGAAATAAATTATTCTCATTAGATTCATTAGATTATCTGAATAGATATTATTAACGATGAGTAAGAAAAGCTCTATAAGCTGTGTATGTGGAATGAAACGTTTAACATATTTTTCCAAATATAAATTATAAATATGCTTGTTTTAATTGCCTAATTATAAATATAATAAAGCCTCATCTATCTTTTTATGCTTACAGTAATGGTAATATAATGCTATTTGACTAGAATACACAACGATTGGGTACTTATCAATAGAATTGCAAAAATGTTCAATTACATAGATTCCATTTCAAAATCTTGTAGTAAGCTATCGGAAAAAATAATTCAGATATACTTATTGCTTGGTATTTATATCAAAATACATTCAAATCACTTACTTGTCATCGTATCTGTTAAAATAATCATAGTTGCTTGACTTTTTCGGAGCCACGTCAACGTCATTCGTAGACTCTTCTAGAATTAATCGATGTTGATTTAATATTAATGCCGAAATTGAAATTTTACATCAATTACCATTAAGTGACGAAACTACAGCTGTGCTTAAGTATTTATTGTTTAAATACGGCGGCAACTCATTGTCCTCTTCCTCTTCATCCGGTTCAAGCTGCTCAGAATCCACCATTTGTAACCATTGCGCATTATGATTCCGAAATCTTTCAATTTTAATTCTCTCGCCCCAGACAGCGCTACGTTCAGCAATCATATCCAAACAAATATTACAAGTCTTGCGAATGGCTTTATTATTGTCTTGCAGCAAATCAATCAAGTACGCTGGCGCCTCAGTGTTATTAATAACATAATCAATACTTTCAGCATGACTTAGTGCGATCATAAATACGTAGATTATTTGTAACACAACTTCATCATCTTCTTGGTATCGTTTCAATAAATCAATCAAGGCTGGCAATGTATTGGACTTGCACAACAAGACGGAGCAACCTTCGTCGTGAACGGCGGTACCAAGCAATACGATAATCTGCAGAATAAAATCTTGTGACGCATTATTCGATCGCAAAATGTCATTGAACCAAGGTATCATATTAAAATGTTTGAAAATTTCCGCCCAGTCCAAATCGGCCAAGTGTAAATTTGCCAAGACTCCAAGACATTCAATTATGAAGTCCTCTTTCTTTGAATCCATTGTAGCTTTAGCAAGATCGCCAACAAATTCAATAAAGCTTGCTCTGGTTGTGTCGTGTTCGGAAATGTTATGAATCATTTTCATAAGTAACGCGTCCTCGTGGGCGATTGCACGAGACATTAAACTGTGTAACCGACAATTGTCAGCCATTTGCTGTGCGTTGACAGTGTTAATGGCCAAATTAATGCAAAGCGCTACCATGATCTGGTCAACCTGGTCATTTGCATTTAGAACAAGCATGTCGACAATGAGAGAGACACAGTCCGTGTAAGCATATTGTTCTTTCACGTCATCATCGTAACTGAGATGATAGAGTAGTTTAAGAACAACTTCCTGATGCCGGTGATCAGCTACAATTAAACATGTTTATGTTAAATGTTATTTTAAATTTAAACTATAAGAACGACTCACAGAGAAGACTAACAAACTTTGGTAGCATGTCCATCTTGATCATTTTCATTCTCATATCTTGATCGAAAGATAAATTAAAAAGTAACTTTAATGTCAGATGCACAACATCTACATTATTGCTCAGCAGCATCTTTGGTAATTTCTCCACAATGCCACATTCCGCCATATCATCCTTATTCATCTGCATAATACTTAATTTCTTTAGGAATGTCAGGACTAGAACCAACAACTCATCGTTCTCGCGATCCAACGTTTTGCATAATAGTTCCACAATGTTCTTTTTTGTCATTTTCTCCTCAACGTTCTCATCTTCCGCAATATTTAAGAGCAGAAAGAAGGCAACTCTCAGTAATTGTTCTTGCTTCTTAATAAGCGTTCGATACCGTTTGATGCGTTCCGCTTCAGTTAATTGCTTCTTGTCATTTATACTCTCTGTACTCTGACTGAGATCATCATACACGCTGCCTTCCATGACAGATTTCATGTTCAAATCAGTGAAGTTTCCTGATTTCGGACGAACCTTTTGCGGAATACCAGTTCGTGGAGTCTCTGATAAATTTATATTATTTGACGCGGACCGTCTCATGATTGGAATATCGGAGGGTTTTCGCAAGCCCTCAAGCTCCAGCTTCCAATCCTCATAACGTTGCAATTCATATACGATTATATTCATGCAAAGCGAACCAATCTTGTAGTGCAATATTACATGATGAAAGCACGAATACGTTGAAAAACAGAAGAAAATAAATACTAAATTCGTGCTCAATACTATACTCTTTTTCCAATCTTCTCTGAGAACGCGAGTTAGAGCACTTAAAACAGTTTCTAAAATGAAATTAATATGTTACCACAATTTATTTCGGAATTATAATAATATAAGACTTGTTACCATTTTTAGATAAAGCTTCTAAATTTTCAGATTCTCTTGCTAGTTGTAGTATTAACATTGAAGCTTTAACTTTCTCTGGTATTCCATCATAAAGCAATTCGATATATTCATTAAGGCTGTTTATGTTTGCAATTTCAGATTCAGGCGAACCATTTTTGGTTAAATCGTTATCTATTAAAACGAATAGCAATCATTAATCAACCATCAGATTAGTTTAAACCCAATTTCTCACCATTATTTGCCAAAGGTGATTTTCGTTTTTTCAAATAGAATATTATTTGTTCAAGTTCAGACATCCTTGAAGGATGAATGAGATCACATTGTGAAAGAACTTCTTTAGCAATTATTGCGCAATCAGAACGCGAATTCAACATCGGTAATTCTATGATTTTCTTTAAGTTCTATAAAGAATGATGATTTATAAAGATTTCCCGTAAGAATAAATTTAAAAAAATAACCAAACAAAATCAATGTGTACGTACCTGTTTTTCACCATATAAAACTGCTTCGTTTTGTCCCAAGATTTGTACCTCCAGTTCATAATTCAACACAATTGCACAAAGTGAAGGATGGGCATCCAATGTCCCTGGTCGTCTATCCCTAAATAATATTACAGTGTTAATAAATATGGCTTTACCAAGATAGATCCTTATACTTACGTTCGCAAAAACTTAGCATCTTCTGGTTCCATTTTTGTAGCGTTTGGTTGCAGTATCTTATTTCGGATGTAGAATAAATAAATTCCAATGATTATAATACTGATAAGTACTGTGGAGACATTAATCACCCCCAACAGAATAATCATGCAATGTAATTCAACCAAAGCATTCCCATCACTGTTTTAATGTAAGGTCGACATCATACATTACATAGGTAAATATTGCAGACGCTGAACGCCTACAATATCACCAAATTTACACTTTAAAGCGCCCAATAACATATCTCTGTGAAGACTTTTCACTACCACATTGACTAGTCGCACTCTTGCCAAGGTTTGGTCTTGGGTTAGATTCTAATTAGGAAACGTCTGTCAAATGTGACAATCAGCTGATTTACAATCAGCAATCACTCAAACGCTAAAATTAAATCAATATGCAACTTAATTTTATAAGTATGTTAATATTGTGCTTATAATATATTAATAAATATATATTCAATTACTTTATACTTATAGTAAATTTAGCTATCTTTTCTGTTTATTCACATTGTACCATAAACTAATTGTTAGACGTGTTGCATACAGACATGAAAACCAGTTTGTTTAAACAATTCTTTTAAAATACGGAGTATGCGAAAAATTGCACAGGAAACAATTGCTTCCTACTGTAAATTTTCTCTTATTAACGAATAAACTTTTGTATGCGTTATTTCTGTTTATGACTCATTCGTGATTTTGACGTCATTTGAAATAACTTCTGCGCGTAAATCCCACCTTGTTCATTCGTTGTTGTGGGTTATCTGTCAAACAAAAAACTAAATTTACGTAAATAATATGTTCGGGAAAAAGAAACCAGAGAGGCCCAGAAGAAACCATGGAAATTTATCACAGGTAATATTGTCATTAAACCTAACCTAAATGAAATGGATTACATTAAAGCTGTCTTTAGTATGGTTTATTTGATGTACCCACAACATTAGATCTTAATAATGACGATGATGGTCATTTAGATGACAATGACAGTGATTTGGAAGCTGAGCTTGCAGCATTGGCTGGTGGTCATGCAAAGCCGACAAGGCCTAAGAGAAAACCGCAACAACCTAATGTAGATCTAGATTACTTGGTCAAGGAAAGTATAAAAGATATTCCTTCAGATGAGGAAATATCTGGTGATGATGATGATCCTGATTTATTAAATGAACTTAGTGAAATCACTGGTGAGGTAACAGAGGAAGTTGAACAAAGTTCACCTGAACCGCAACAACAACAAACATCACCTGCAGCGTTAGGACAAGTATTGGAGGAAAGATTGAAAATGTATCAAAAAGCAGAAGAAAATGCAAAAGAAGCTGGCGAAAGCACAAGAGCCAGAAGGTTTAACAGGGGAATCAAACAGTTGAAGGACTTAATTAAACAAAACGCATCGGGAAAACCAATCAACCAAGAAGACATTCCACCCGAAGTCACTGTTAATATTCAGAAACGGGAACCACCGCCTAAAGAACAACCATCAGCAGAAGCTGCTTCTGTTGTAAACGATCAAGGAAATGAAGTTTCTATTGAAGCACCTCCTGAGCAGCCATCAGAATCTTTATCTGATGAAAAACAACAGATATTAAAACTTTTGCATGAAAGGAAAGATCAGTATAAGAAAGCAGCACTAGTAGCCAAAAAGTCCGGCGAAACAGAAGTGGCAATTAGTCATATCAAAATTGTAAAGCAATTTGAAACTGTTATTAAGGCTATTGAAGCTGGGCAAGATGTTGATTTGTCAAAAATGCCAGGACCCCCAGTAACTGATAATGTTGTAATCGAAAATACACAACTCTCCCAAGGTGCAGACAGTAGTGAACCCGTAGTAGACCCAAACCCATCTTCAAATCTAGAAGCAGAAGATTTGCCAGCCCCGGAATTGATCACTGCTTCGTCGGTTGGCGAAGCTCTTGAACAACGATTGGCAGTGTATAAAGCGCAAGAATCGAGTGCTAAAGAGCAAGGAAATGCAAGCAAAGCTCGTAGAATGGGCCGCATCGTAAAGCAATTTGAACAAGCGATTAAAGCAAACAAAGCAGGGAAGAAAGTCGACTTTGAAGACTTACCTACACCACCAGGATACGCACCAATACCAGGAACAGAAAAACCTGCTGAACTGCCAGCTCCTGTAACACCTGCCAGCCCTCCGCCAAATGTTCCTCAAAAACCTGCCGCCGAAAATACTCCACCTGCTGTCCCACCAAGAAGTAGATCGGGTAACAAGCACCCCACAACACGGATGGAAAAGCAACTGCAGTTTTTGAAACAACGACAAAACGAATTTAAACTGGCCGCATTGAATGCAAAAAA
>NBZA01000665.1:0-24291 GCA_003054995.1 Aleochara bilineata
AGCTGAGTTGCTAGCTTGCATAGGTCAAGAGATATTTGCATATTTGTGAAATTTTAAGAAAATTTGGCCAAACATGATATTAAGCAAAAAACTTTTTGTCTAATATTCCAATGATTTTGGTACCAAAATAAACTTCAAGCCACGCAGATTACGAAACTGCAAACAGTTTTCCAATATTCGCTATAGAACGCGAGATATTCAGCGCAAGCGTAAGCCCGAAATGAAATTACTTACTTCCTTTTGTGTTATTTTCTTTCAATTTTTAAGCGCGTCGCGACGTGCCCATCCGTCGTCCCAACAGTCTAGTCTAATCTAAGAAGTATAATAATTTTTTACGTATAGTTCCGAGCCACGGCCTGTAACGAGTTTCCACTCGACTCGGCGGCAATAAATATCCGCCAACTTGGCGGGCATGTTATTACATGCTCGGATTAAAAAACCTCATCGCTTCTCATCTCGTTACTGCGGCTCGCCGCCCCCCGAATGGCAAAAGCAAACATAAAAATGCATAAATAATCCTGTATATTACCTCGGCTCTGAGCTCTTGGCTAGCTTAGCTAATTTCGAACAGTTTATGAGGACAATTAGTGCGTCTTTCATTCTCCATTCTCTGTTTTACCAGACTCTATGACGACTGATAAGCTGGTACATGCAACCTCATTTCGAGATCTAAAGTTTCTTCATGTGCGACATTAAACAGGCTATTAACTCTATGTAGAAGGGAAAATGATTACACTCGTTTTGAAACTTTCAAAATTTTACAAAATTTCACTGCGCTGTCGTTAATTAATTCTCGAGTTAACTATCTGCCGTGTTTAAATCATTAAGCAATAAGAAAAATTAATGAAGCCCGTAAATAGGGAGCGAATGAAGTGTCGGCTCAGCCCAGCCATGCAGACACCAGGATAAAGAAAGGGGCAAAGTAATTAACTTGTGTTTTAAGGGGGTTTTCAAGCATGTCTTGCCTAAGTCTTATTTATACTCAGGCTATAAGCATAGGTCATCTGCACGTCTTGGAACAGCGCAGGAGTTAGTCCAAGGTTCTTCTTATTACGAACAAAGCAGCTTAGACATCAAACGAAAAACACATCCTTACTTCATCCACCCGCCGGAAATTACGCCACTTAATAAATAAATTACCAAGAAACAACTCCCATAATTAAGTTTGACGTTTTTGACGTCAAAGTCTGTGTAAGAAGTGAAACAATTTGTCGTCGGAGGACAGAAGTGCTGAGACTAAAACCGAGTTTATTGCGATTGTAAAAAGCAGCTTAGATGACAATCCCTCGAACAGGATAGATAATAGAAGATGTAATTGAGTTATTGTGGTGAAAAGCGCTGCGACGTGACGGAAAACTGAAAGCATGATATAAGATTTTCAACGCGCGGCGCGCGATTCCCATTCGGCGTGTTTCCGGTCCTCATTTCTCGGCCGGAAAATTCCACCCTCGTTCCGCGCTGTGGCCGCCTGAGCCTGAACACGAATATTATATGTATCTACAAGGCGGTATCTCGTTGCCCGACTTCAGAATGCAATACAATTCGAAGTGCACGAGCAGAAGAAGTACGAGGCGTGCTGATGATTCCTGTTGTATGCTGTCTGCCCGTTCGCGGGAGTGCTGTAAGCTCGCTATCGACTCCAGTCTCAACGTTCGGACTCCAAGGATTTGGAGTGAGGCGACGTGCGGTGAAATTTTAATTTCAACAGCAATTCGTATTCTGCGCACTCCAATATGGGGTTTGGCCCAGTCGATTCCCAACGGACGCGCCACCTTTCGCCATAGTCTTCACGCTATGCTTTGTCTTACAGCAAGTTTAAACCTTCCGAAATAATCCAATTGTAATTAGAAAACTTTACCACGTCAATTGTGTAATTAATCAAGGATATTATAATATTTAAATCAAGATTTCAAAACACCACTAATTGAAATATTATTCTGAATTATTTCCAGATATAACACTTTTGGGTGTTCCAAAAATTGAACCCCTGAAACAGAATAGGGATGTTTGACAATAGATAGTAAATTGGGATGTAATCAAGATTGAAGATGGCCATAAAATTGGGATTCCACCTAAACGCGCCCGTGGAATGGACCATTAGAAAGCGAGGTGCGGCTCCATTTCCGCTCGACTTTCATTCAGTTCGCAAATGTGCGACGCGCGATGAAAAGCGATTTGCTTTTGGTTTTCTAATTTAAAAATTCAATTCGCTGAATCAATTTTCTTGCTCATTATAATGAAAAATCCTCAAATCCTTAAAAAATTCCAAAGTTTGATACAATCTTTGACAATTAATCAACTGGTCGGGTAATTTTGTATTAATTAGCAAAGTGCGACGTTTCTTTCACTCCAGAAAGTAATTTGCTGTTGTGGTCGCAGCTCCTGCTGTGCTGGACCCGCTTCGACTGTAGGACTAAAAAACGCTCGGGACCTTTTCAAATAACTCCCTCGGCGCCTGCTCATCCTGATTAGCGAAGAAACTAATTGTGAATCTAGGCGTGTTTTCAATTATCCTTCGCGCAATTAGTACGTGCTTTAGCCTCGAAGATATCAGAGTTTAAATTAGTTTCAAATTGATTATTTTCCAACCTGAAGAAATTCCACAGAAATGCAAAAACCGTTGATGGGAGATCGGTATTTACTAAGTAATGTTCACTATCCTTAACAAAAAGCATGTTGCTTACATGAAACGCCAATGGTGTAATAGACAAAGTTAAATTATATATGAGGAAAGTCAATTTTGTTGTTTTCTGTTCTGTGCAACTTCCTGTCGCCCGAACATTGGTGCTCAATTCGTAAAGTTTTGCTCAGGATACAAACGTAACAGCTCTGGGCTGTTTAATTCACTTTCAACACTAATTCTACATAAAACACCAAACCTAAAAATGAAACTAATTCCCACAAAAACTCTTTTCCAATTTGCACGATGAATAAAATTAAAAACTAATTACTCCCCAAATTAGAGCGTTAACAAGATTAAAACAGGATGTTCATGAGTTCCAAGTGTCGAAAACATAGCGGAAGTAAACATGGCTTTTGAGACACTCACCACTCGAAAGTTTTAATGAAAATTTAATCGATAATTAGAATCGCGTCTCTGCGTGTGCCAAGAGTGCGCAAAGCACCACATTTTTAATAAAAATTCACGTCACTCCCCGATAACTACCAAGAACCTACTATGGTGCACTCAGAGTCTTCTATAAATATGTGCAGTTGTGAAAGAATATTTTCGATCTTGGACATAATAACATTCCTCGAGTCGAGTCGAGACTTGTGTCGCTTGTGCCCTAAGTAAAGGGTTCGCTTTGGTGCTGCGGCACCGGAAACAAAGCCAGTATATTTTCCAGAAATGCTATACGCATTCACCTAGGTTCCTGCATTTTAGCGCGTGATACGTTTGAGCCCGCCACGAGCATATACAGCGGAATATCAACTGGAAATGAAATCCTACTCGCTCGCCGGCACATTTCAGCGCAAAACTTTTGAATTTTGTTCATTTTCGCACGTGCAAATGTGCTTTCTTCTCGTTTTTAATAATGCGAGTATTACGCCCCATAAAAACTCGCCTGCTCGTGATCCCACGGACATGGCTTGGGCACGTATTAAAAAAAGTGATTATAATTGTTTCCGCGTTTTAAAAACAGATGCGGTTAATGTTTTGGACTCTTCCTCGCCAAACCGCAAAGATATAGTGATTTTAATCAACGAAGAAGAAATAAAACAATTTGTAAGCAAACCCGTAAGCAAACCCTGGTTCAAGGTACAGCTTTGTCTTTGCTTCGGAAGAAACCCAACAAAGGAGAAAACAATGTTAATGGGATTAGTTAATGTTGTGTTTAATTCTGCGTGCGCGTTCATTTCCAAAGTTATAGCTCATGGAGCAAAAGTACATTTCCAAGTTGAAATAATTCTGGCTGACACTAAAAGGAAGAAAATTCCATTTCACAGCTGCCGTAATTGCAGAGTAAAGGTAACTTGCTACCCACATTAATCAACTTCAAAAATGCAAACAATTATTTCCAAACGCACACGAAAATTGAAATAAACAGAAATAAATGAGGTTTTCAAGATAAATCTGGACGCATAGGTACACAACTACCTTCAAACTTTAATAAACCAACCGTTTGGAGACCTTGGTAACTTGTTCAATAACTGCGGTCTGGGAGGATTATCCAGAGCATTCAGGTGTGTTATTTATGCATTTTTATCGCATGCTTGTACCGGTTACCCGGTGCACCCGCGCCATATTTTATGATACGCGTGCGTTTCCACTTCGCTCCTTTCCGTGCTTGGCGTTGTGGTACTTTGTCCTTTTAGTACCAAAGTTTTAGTTGCACCTCACACCATCTCACGGGCATCAGCCCATCGGAAGCACTAGAACTAGTAGCTTTGCGGTTATGTGCACCGGTGGACAAGCAGGGTCCACATGCGCTGAGCTCCAGCTCCTGCTCCACTCGCTCTCTAATCGCGATGAACTCGGTGCGTGGTAGTTTCCGCCGGGCAGGCAAAAGTATTTTGATGAATAGTTGCTAAGGAACTTTTGGAATTCGAGCCGAGGACACCGTAGCGCAACACCGGTCTTTGTCCGGCGCGGCGTTTGCCGCGAGATGGTGGAGTGAGACAAGACAGGTGGCGTACAAAGCAACCATTAGTTTAATTTATAACCGCAAGAAGGAAGAGAAAGAAAAACAAACAAAAGCCATCAATAATACAAAAGCAATTCTGCACCAGAAGATACCAAATGCTCCTTCTTGTTAGATCTTCTCCTAAGTGCTACAAAGTCTGAAGCTCAAGAGATCATCTTAGATGCTGTGGCACTACTAGAAAAACTCTTATATTTCTAGAAACCAGATCTGCTTTTTCCTTTTGAAGACTTTAGTTCTAGTTCTCTGTTATTTTGTTCTACGTGGAGTAATTGTGGATCCAATTACGCCCCCGCAGGTTGAACATGTCGTATAACAAGATGTAAAGCAAAGCCTCCTAACGCTCGTTAAACATGTAAAGAAACTTCGCCACTGCATTAGACCGACCAACAAGTCAAAGTTCCCCGACTTTAACGATGCACCGAATAATGACAAGTCAAACAAGGTAAGTAAAGGCAAAGCAATCATGCGACTCATGGAATATCAACCGAGCAAACATCACAGGAATCTATGTAGGTACATCCTATGTCGATGTGGTGAGCTCACCTTCCTTGGGCGGATTGTAGCCGTGCACCTCGCAGTAGGTCGTCGGGCCGTGCATATGGCCGGATCCGGATGCCAGATCGGCGTCGGCGGCAACGACCGGAGGCAGAGCCGAGTCAATGGTGAAGAACGTCGCCTGAGAGGCAGCGCGCTCGTCGAGCATGGACGAGTTGGACGCGCCCGCCAGCATCTCCTGTCGGCGGCACTTGGCGCACCGCTTCATCTCGGCGCGAACGCGAAGCAGCCACACCATACCGAAGAGGGCCATCCCTGGATGCCTCATGGTCGCACACTTGACATGACCCGGCTGCCGCTCCACGCACATTCCCTCGCAGAAAAAGCGTGAACATTCACATCACATCACATCGCAAAACGCCGGCAAAATGCGAGTTCCTGAACTGCGCGCACGTGCAATGTTTATTTAAGCATCTCCGAGGTTTTCCCGACTCTTTTCTTCACTCCTCCTCAACAACTACGACTACAATCAGCCACTCGAGGGTCGGGAGCTTGAATGCCCACGGACGGCACTAGAGTTGTTTACTTTAGGTCATTTTGCTGAAGCGATTCTTCAGCTACAAGACATACAAGGAAAGGAGCATCATCATTAGTCTCAATTTGTCCAATTTGCAAAAAGCGCATAGGACATCGTAAAAAGTTACCCAGAAGAATTGCCTTTGTGTATTACGTGCTATAGTGCCTTACTTACTACTATACTGTAAGCCCATAAACGTACACCTTTACCTTAAAATATTGAAAATTATGCATCAAGTTCGACATTTACAAGCAACAGACAGCGCTTGATAAAATATGAAAATGAATGTGAATACATTTATAAGGTGTTTGTCCTTATAACACCCTGACGCGAATATTCATAAGTGCCATTTCATGCAACCGCGCATAAAAATTTATTTCCAAGGGTAGTTTATAGTCAAGATATAAAATCTTTTACAACGACACCGTCAATAAACTCTTTTTTGTTTTATAAATTGTGGTAAATTTTGAACACACATGATTCTTGAGAAGGTAGGTACGCGCAGTTGAAAAGTTTTCGTGTTATCTCGTGAATTTTCCGCGTTAGATTCATTGAAATCCCAGGAAGAATGTGAAGGGATATGCTTGACGCGATAATCACACCTATCGAAAAAGTTTTAATGGATGCATCCTTTACTCGCAGAAGCCGCCAGCCACTGTCGACTAGCAAAAAAGCGCCCGCAGGGGTGCTGGTTACACGGCACGGGGTCTGGTGGAATTTTTGACGAGCGTAAAAGTTAACCAACACAAACTTTTGCTATTTGGAGCATTTTGCAATGAGACACCAACTTATAATGGACTCGCAATGAGTTTGCCTTCGAGACTCGACCCAAGCGCAAGCTCATGTAAAACTATGTAAAGTTTACTTGCATCGCGCAAATTTGAAATTTGATAAGAAAATAAATGCAAAATTGAATGAAAATATTACTCCTATGAAATCTGAGCTACGCTAGATTTCCGCAGAGATACGAGATGACTCCTCCGTTGGTCCGTATCTTGACGAGTAATAAATGTAATAGCCAGCGAGTCGGGGAAGTTTATAGTCAACGATAATGCACATAATGTTTTCATAGAAAAATTAATCTCGTCCGAACGACAACGCTGTGGACCCAACCGTCGAGACGGAAAACAACGCAGCGCGTTATGAGCGAACGACAAGATGCGGCGGCGGCGGATCGATTAATGTAATTTTTCTCAGACAACATTTATTGTTGTCAGCAGTACGTATTACGTTGACAGTTAATAAAAACGAGCGAGGATGCGAGCCGTGTAGTTGGGCTAGTTTTTGCCACTATTGGTATTAAAACTCGCCATAAAACTGCAATTCGCAAATTGTTTTTCTACTCTTTGCTGCAGTTTCTGCGCTGCGAAAGAAACAACTCTGCCGAGATGCAGCTTAACAGTTGCAAACTTTACGCAAACTTCGCGCATCATGCTATTTTGCTTAAACATCCTTTAAATGTTTTTCTTCTGAAATGTTTGTTTCGCACATTTGTGAGGCGAACATCTTTATAATTAAATTCACATTCGGCCATCGTAGCTGCGGTGTAGCAAGCTTATGAATAATAATAGGCTAGGACAAAGTTTCACTTCCAGTCACGTTCTTTCAGAAACCGGAGGTGTTTGGTATTCAATTCCAGGCCGGTTAACCTGGCGTCTCACATACGCCTGCCTGGAGCGAAGGTTGAAAAACAGGACTGCGGCTTGGTAGCAAAGGCGATGGGTGTAAAATCGCAAATTGATTGTCTGTACATGAGCAGATTACTTAAATAAGCAACACACTGCTTAGATTATCTCACCAAAACCACCATAAATATATAAGTTTTTTGAGTATAACTTCTCAAATCCTTGGTGAAAATAATTGATTGTAAGAATCTTAGCAAGGTTGCTCTTTCTCAAGGAGCCCCCTTTCTCAGAAGTTGTTTATGTCGTAACAGGATAAATTGAACGATACAAAATCGATATCTAGTATTGGGATTCGTTGTAGACCCGAACGACTCTTGAGCCAGATGAAACTAATCTTGTGAAAAGCTTACAAATTTCAATAAACTGTTGGGCGAGGTGGGTAAGAATGAGTGCACGAGCTGATTGTGCAGCACTCACTTAAACGTGAAACATTTCCACAATTGAATCCCTTGTTGTAGTTCAATCAATTGTAAGAACTTCAAGTAGATTTCAAATAAAATTATTAACAGAAAGACAGACTTTCAGTGATAATAAATTATTTCATTTGGTTAATATTTAATATAATAATTTAATGAATTAAAGTAAATTACTTTTAGAAATATATAGATGTGATTGGCAGTACGTGACTTTTCAGGATTTAAGTCGGAAACGCTGATCTCTAGATAGATATCGAATATCCCGAACCGAATGCGATTCAATCCCTATTATCACTAAGTGCACGAAACTGCAAGCTGTATAAATTCTGACCAGTCGCTTGCCCAGCGTAAAAAGATAAATTGACTGCCGAGAAAAGTACCAAAGTATGGAACCAATTATTTCAGAACCTCAGCAAATATGTACATATCGTGCGACTCAACTCAACTGCGAGTGACTCTGATTGTGGTTGTCCTTGTGAATGTGCGTTTAATTAATTACAGTGCGTTGATTAATTATGCAAACTTTGTGTTTAACGTTGGTCGCTCCCACTCATTGAACAAGCAGAACTCCAAACTCCCAACCAACATAAACATTCGCATGCAGCAAATTGTGTTTCGGAGTGAATATTTTTCAAAAAATTACTACATAGTTACACCTGAAGTTGTAACAAGGTAACCAACCTGCTTGTCAGTAGCTTTACATTGTAGCTTTGTAGTTTTGCGGTGGCGTCATGTCAAACGAGCGATGACAAGCACACAAAAGGGCGACCTGAGACGTCAAGTTAATGCCGCTTGTTTAGTACAAATTTACGAGACTATCAACGCCATTGAGTGGCTGCGAGGCCCCCGGGGTGGCACTGAGAACACGCTGACGCGAATTCAATCATCAAGATTGGATGGACATGCAGCTTTCGAAAGCTCTCGACTGACGTGGAAGCGGAATCCAGCAGGGATACTCGACTGCAATGAATGGCGTGAGCGATATTTTCTTAGCACTTTGTAGAGTCAATTCTGCAAGCGTCGTATAACAATGGAACAAACTTGGCCGCAGTTGCAATTACAATTACAATTACTAAATATAATTATTCCGGATGTGCAACGCTCACTTGTCGGCGACAAGAACACTACCCAGCACTACAGTCATGCAATTAAATTTCAACCAAGCAACTTCATCCTCTGCACCGTCTGGCTGACAATGAGTGATAGCATAATAAGTGATAGAATTTCAAAGAAAAGAACATGCAAACGGAAATTTCTTCTCTGGTTAGAGAGTGAAAAATGCCTCAGCATCTTGGATAAGCCCGGGTGAATATTGTTAGATATGACATCACCCGCATTTGGTAGCGAATGGCAGACAGCATTAAAACGTCATTATACGTTTTTATCGCTCGAGCGGATTCCAAAAGTCTGCCTGGATGTCTAGATATTATTCCAAAAGCACCGACCGAGTGCCAGCGTTCCATTATCCTAGCACATTTCCAGATTTCATTTGGATATGAATATGCGGAAAGAACTGCATTCTTAACACAGCCTTATCGACTGTTTGGGGTCGAGTCTTAGCTAGAAATATTTATTCTCATGCAGTCACATGCACTTCTCAAGGGGAAACACGCCAATAAAAAAAATCAACAACTCTGCGCTCTGCGCATTGAGATGCTGATAAGTTGGTTGGAAATTCAAGGCGCACCGAGGTAGAAATTGAATGTAAATCAAGAACGTTTCATTTGCAAATTCAGCAAACTTGCTACCAATTCCGAAATACAGCTGAACACAGCGCATAGGCTTGAGCTTGACTCCTTCACATTGGTTTTCACACGTGCGGAATGGCATGCGTAATGAGGATTTGCGTTGAGTAGGAAATGATCGCATTAGGCTTTCGGCATCGAGAGCAAAACAAACGCGAACGATGAACGATGAAGGATGAAATGACAAATAAACAGACGCCACTCAACGCGCACTAATCACTCGAAGCAACAATTCATTGTGCGGGCTTGGCGTTATCATGTTTGCCATAAAGCAATAGGCACATGTAGATCCGAACACCATGCAAAGCAAACAAATACTCTAATTGCAATTGACGCATGCACCGCTTTTGTCAGCTAATCAGTCATTAACTGTACGGATTATTTTCGAAAGTTCTAACTAAAACATGCTGCATCACGATCAGCATCAGAATCAGGATCATGATGACTGATTATTTATCAAAAATTTCAATGAACCAGCCTCCGAAACAGAGATAAATCATAATCCTAATAATTTGCAGCAACAGAAAATAATTCGCTATCGGTCATTAACTATCGATGGGCTTTGGGCATTGTGTAGGCGGATACACGTACCTATTCGAACACCGTACCGCACGCGCACTTGTAATAGACCTGTCAATGGCTGAGATAAATATCATCGCGGGTCATTACCAAGCAGTGTCGGCTGCTGGATTTCGCCTCGAGAACAACGCGCGTCTGTATTTATGTTGTCCATATACTATCCTAGCCGCCCTCAAACAGAACAGTGCCTAGCCTAGCAAAGCAAAGCAGGGCTTTGTTTGGCTTTAAATTCACACCACCAACCAGTCCAGCCACTGAATTGTTAATCTCAGAAGTGAAGTGAAACTTTAATCAAAGCAAGCCATAAAATCTGTTTATTTGTGTATTTATTTGTTCATTTTAAGCTTTCAACTATTTGGTTTAAAACCAATATCCAGTACATATTTTTCTAAAAGTAAAATACTTTCATTCCTAGTAAATAATATTTCATCAAATAAAAAAGCTCAGTGATATAATTCCCTAAAAACAAAAAACAAAAACCGAGCCAGAAAAAAATAGACCCAAAGTTTGCAGGTTTTTGTGTGTTGTACAGGGAATATCAGCGTAAAACCTACTACATGGCTAATGTGTAGTGAGTGCCTGGGAAACTGCAGGTTGGTCTGGCCTGGCTTGGTAGACTATTTTTCCGCATCGTGTCCAAGCAATTAAGCAACGGTTATTAAAGCACATGGAGCACACGTACGCACAATCCGACGGCGCTATTGTTAAAATTGATATTTATTTCGCTTTGTTGCGCAAATAATAAAAGTGGACGCACTATTACCACATTTTCAGTAGGCTCTCTGAAATGAATTCGCTTCTGCTGCGCTCTGCAGACGTAAAACGCAAAGCGGTATAATACAACGTATAACGTAACATACCCTAACCTGACTTTGGTATTTCATATTAAACTTTATTCACTTTACAGCGCAGGTAAGTATAGTATGGCCGTATATTTTTGATTTGCGATGAAACGTCTTGAGAACTCAACCTCTTACAGATTTCCAATAAGTAAAGTAATACTTCAAACGAGCATATTTTCCGCTTACCGCAGATGCGCTGCATGTTTCCAACTTGTATGTAGATAGATTTATTCGATTAGGTTTTGGGCGATATTTCCCGATTACTCTGGTGCACAGCATAGCATACACAACTCTCTCGAATTTTCCCTGGAGACGCGAAGTGAACTGAACGTCAGGAAAAAAATAAATTTTAATATATTCATAGCAGCAGCAGCCACAGCCACGGAAGGTATGTACAAATGGCTATAAGCAGGGCGATTCATATCAGGTTTATTTAAAGTTACGATTATTGCATCTACATTTCTATGCAGCCAGCCACCAGACCAAAGCAGAGCAGACCAGCTAAGGGACTTTGATACCACACTTTTTTTATTTTTATCCTTTTCTTCATGATGTTAGCTACCCTTGCTTTCTATTTTTTATCTTCCCACAACTTCCAAACAATTTTTTCTTAAGATAAAATGATAAAAAAAATTATTCATAAATAACTGTTTTCTTTCTTTTAGTTCGTAGAGTATCATTCGAAGTTGAGCCAAGAATGAATATCTATGAGCGGCCTTAAAAGGATGAAGAAATTAATTAAATTCCTTGCCTGTCTTCAGCGATATTGTTGCCATTGTATTGCGGTCCCTGGCGCCTGCCGGCAGCAACATGCGCAAATTATGTCCGAAGCAATGGCGCAAATATTTTCACGTGAAAAGACGACTGCAGATCCCAGTCTCAGCGCGGCTAGAATCACCCACCCAAAACCCTCCACTGTTTCAAGCATGCACGGCTAGGTGCGCGCGCTATGCAAGAAAGCAAAAGGTACGAGCTCTGACTTGAGCCTTGAGACTTGAGGAAAACCAAAAACACCGAAGAAAACAAAACCCCAGTCCAGGCTGGAGAAAAGGGTCAGAGCAATGGTTTCACTTAGAAGGCTTTAATGAAATTTACAACTAGCTTCCTGAAATTCAAGGCAATATCCTGCCGTTTCTGCAAACGCCAAACAGATTTCAACAGGGTTCCATCTGTTCAGCCTAAAACAATTGCGTCCAAGTTCAATTTTACTCATATTTAGACCTATTTTAATAAAAATTCCCACTCAACCCTCGGAAAAAACGAAAGAAATTATAAATGAACGTCAGGACGACATTAATCATTCCGAGTTCTAACGGCTTCGCGAATAAAATATGGAGGAGATGCTTTAGCGCCTCACCACTTTTTCACGCCGACGACGACCTGACGCGACGCCGACGGTGGAAACACCTACGCAGCGAAAGAAAATCCCACGTTTCCACAAGATCGTATTCCCGTCACGTTCGACTGTTAATATCAGATTGGAAGTGATCTTAACACAGCCGACCGACCATCCGGCCGACCGCTTACGCTTGCGCTTGTGCTTGCATATTCCTCCTGAAGTGAACTTCGACGCGATGAGAAAACCGAGATACGCGATTATTTAACAGACGCACGTATCGAAATTCTGCCTTGGGCACAGTTCAACGCAAACTTTACCGAAGAGAACGAACGAAGCCAAACTCCTGTTTCTTTCATTATCCTCCCTATGCGTTATCCTGCAGCCTGTTATTTCAAACTTATTTTGCAGGCATTGGGCTTGGCTTGATTTTTTTTATTGGATTTATTTGTGCCATGGAGTTTGTCGCCGACGCAATACAAACAACATGCAATGCAATGTGGAATATGAAGGATAAAAAAAATCGCAACAAAAAAGAAAAGCTGCCCCAGGAACTAAATGGGCATTGTTAGCGAGCGAGTCGCAGCTTTCCCTTCTGCCATGTACATCATACACTTTTTCATCCCCGAGGGACTGTCACAATCAGCGAAAAGCCTTCGAGATACACAGCTAACTGATAAGATCATATTGCGCGTTATGCCATGTCACCAGCTTCAACTTTCCTGCGTCCCTTTAAGAAAACTGAAATACCTCTCCAAGCAAGTGTAAAGCACAAATATTTGCTATTACTTTGCAAAAAGATAACTGCATTTGCCAGGAGCAAGTGTATTGATATAATATTGACTGAAAAACACGAACACAAACTGACTCTCGGCTGCAAAAAGCATCAAGTTAAAAGCGAGAAGTGTATTGGAATTGCATTACGTGCAAATTATGTATTTGTGTGCGCAAATTGGAAACTTAGGTTGGAAAAAAGGCGCAAATAAAACGAGAAAGAGAAAAGGTAAATTCAATCTGCAAATATTTGGCGGCTTTAATAAGATTCGCACACAACGGCAACCGGCAACCGGCCCCCGAGCACGTAGGATAAGCGCACGGATAACATATTTATACCGCTAACTTCAATGACATCAACGCGCGACATTTGGGAGCTTACCGTACGAACAAACACAAACAAAATAGCAATGAATTTGCGCACAAGCACATAAAATAAAATCGCAAATATACATAAAGGTTATATTAGACTAAGCATGGCATAGCATCGCAGGTAGATATTTTCCTAATAAAATCCGACAGTCTACTTATATTAGTACAGAAAATTCAAATGGAATACGAAGAACAAAGTTTGCGTAAATTAAGCACAAAAAACGGATCCTGCAAGGTGAGCGAAAGGGTTGCAAAAGGTTGAATAAAAATTTAATAAAGCCTTGAATATGAAAAGGATGCGCAATGGATGGGTAAGTGCTTGAAGCGAGGCTGTATTCACGCATTTTTCCAGCGTCCGAGCCAGGAAGTACGAGTCTTCAAAATAATGCAGTCGGAAAACTAAGGACCGAATGAGCTTATTTGCGCACAAATGTAAAGAATTGCACAGGATAAAGGATGAATCCTGACCTGGTACATAAATCTCACAACAGATTCGGTCACCAACCTAACGCTGAGCACGTACAAAATGAACGCCAAGAAATACGAGCACGTCGACGAGTACGAGTACGAGTGGCACTGGCACAACGTTAATCGAGTTGGGTCACAGCCACTTGGAAACTTTCACAATATTACGGTAGGTTCGTGGGTGCTACGGAAAAATTCATGCGCCAGCAGAAAAACCAAGAATAAGAAGACGAGACTAACTTCATACATGAATACGAATACTTAGAATACTTTACTTGAGAAAGTTTGCGTTCGTTTGCTCAAAGTTTCCACAGTTTGCGCCAAGTGAAAAATTGTTTTCAATAAGGATACTGCGCCATATAAATAGTTTCAAATTGATAATTTCAGAAACATGTTCTCTTGAATTCCTGGCAGCTACGAGAAAACTTATTTGCCAACTGCAAACTCAGCTGCCAGGCAATTTGTGAATTTCATTTCGTTCCTAATGAATAAATCAAAATCTGCTCTGAGCGCATAAAAACTAATGAAATCCTATTATAAAAGCAACAATTACGCAACCAATTTAAAAACAAACCACTGCGGTGTAAGCGCAAACGTTTACAACTTAAATATTACGACCTACAGTGAGGATCTGAAGAGGATTGCACACGCAAGGTGCATTCTAATAATGGATAAACGTTGTTGCTTGCTCCTGGTTGAAACAAAACCAAACAAAATGAAACCAGAATCCTGCATGCCGCTCGTATGTTGAGAGCTTTTCGACCCGATACAACAAATTGGAGAGACTCAATTCGGATTGTGTTTCATTGTCTATTGTCTGATTCAGCAGATAACACGAATACGTGCACAGGTTGGCGAGTCCAATTTCAGGCACGCGGCATACATTATTTAAACATTTTAAATTTATCAAATTAAGTTTCTAATTATAAATCAAAATAAAAGTGCAAAATAGAAATAATATGACATACTCGTATGTCAGGGATAATTGTATGCAAATTGGCGATTAGCATGCGCTACCAAAAAGGTTTGTCCAACAGGACAAAGTTAGAATGGCTTGGCTGAGAACATAAACAAAAACGACGTAACGACAGAGCCGAGAATGGCAAGTGAGGACACATCCTCGGCGTTTACACGACGGGTCACCAGCGACAACGACAACTACGAGAACGGGGACGCGAACGAGAAGAAAGACAACGGTAGTAGTAGTCGCGTAGTAGTCATACATCTTGCTTACTTTAGTTTCATGAAGGAGCCACGACGAACGAGGCGAACGAGGAAATTATTTCAAGGGGCAGAAAGCATTATTTCACCTCGGCCCTTTCTTCAGCTCGCCTTGCATTAAGGCGATAAAGCAGGATGCGCTAGAACGAGGAAGACGAAGGACGTGTCCTCATAAATAAAATATCCTCTGCGCAAGGATGCGCAGAATTTACGAGCATCAGCAGTCGAACAGCACAACGCAAGCGCAAGCAGGTACCCGCTGATGAAAAACCGGAAAACACAATGATCCTGACACTCCTGTTGAAAACTTTAAGCGACGAAGAGGACGCATTACAAATTTAACCTTGCGGAGGATATCCTGCAAAGGTACATGCGAGTATTATCCTGTTCTGTGCCTTCCCCTCGCAGAATATTAATCACTATTGATGTTTCACAACTCCATTATAACTTTCATTGAAAAGGCGCATAAATTTTCAACTGTGGCATTTTTTGTGTCAATCTGCGCCACTGCTACTGTGTGTGTATACTGAATAGACAAGAATTGTTATCCATTGGATTGTCGAGCAAAATGCAAATAGTATGAATAGGCAACATTTTTTTCCACAATAACTGTAGAAAATTATTACAGTACATGAATACTTTCAGCTACAAACCTTTTGAAGCATGATACAACATAGCATAGCAAATGTCTGTATGAATAAATAACAATTTTTCATTTTTTACTCATTTATACCTTCACTTACACGTTTTTTAATTAATAACTTGTTTCATTATAATTTTAAATGGAGTTTACTTAACATACGAATACAACATCAAAAAGTTATGAATTTGTAAATCATTATCCTGGAAACAATAAAGGATAAACACCTCAAACTTATAGTTAACTTAGCACTACATCTTCAGCTTTCCGCACTATTTGTTTGCTATATCAGGATCAAAGATTTTCTTTTATCTGCTGCTTGACTAACATAAAGTGAGACATGCAGGCATGCAGAAAAGCCGGGAAGCAAGGAAACATGTAGCCAAGTAATGTAGCATGCTATAAAGACGCTGGGCGTCAATCGCGCTCACAATAGAGAGGCAGACACACAAGAAGCCAATTTACTCGCTCGCGTCAGATGGAATTAATTAAATTCCATTAATTTCCTTTAATCCCCACTCGAATACACGTCTATGCTGCGTTGGAATTCAACGCACCGAGGCTGCACTAGCATTGGCTTTGTATTAGCAATCATTGGAGTGTTGTTTAATAAAGTAAAGAAGCGAAAATAAAACAGCAAAGACCTGTCGCTCTATATGCACAGCTATAAAAAGAATGAACAAACAAAGGCAAATAATGGCGTTCATTGAAATGAGCAATAAAATACTCCTAGAACACTAACTTGTTCCAAGGAATCCGCCACCACAAGGCAGCAATAAACCAGCGCACTCCGTAGTGTAATAAAGAACCCGACGTTAAAGCGAAAGCTTTTCGGCTGTTTTGTCCCAAGACATAATAGATTTATATTTGTATTTTGTTCATTTGTTTATAAATTAGTTAATTAATTAATTAATCACCAAAATCCATGTTTAAAAATGCAAATTACAAAATGTGTTTGGAAACCATTAGAAATCTGATAAACTTTATCAGCCGGACGCAAATACCCTGAGAGGCTTTTAGTTTTAGCAAAATGCTTTGTCTGCAGCCCAGCCGAATGGTGTATAGTTTCAACTTCGTTAACGAAATTCGTTGAATGGTTTCCGACGGTTTGATGGCCAGAAACCGGCCGGAAAACAGAAAGGAGCCGAAATTTCAGTTCAATATTAGTTTTCGCAAGTGAAGTTTGGCCGAATACGTCCGACGTCAGAAATTACTAGCAAATCAGTGTGTTTAATCTCTACGATGCGCACTCACATTCCACGCCGTCTTTTCCGCAGTCTGCCGTCATGTTGTGTGATATGATATCCAGCAATTTTGCTCGCACGTCAACGAGCTTAACATGCTTAACATGATATTTAGATGCGGCCAGGATTGCTCCGTTCTGGTATGCAACGCAACGTGGTTAAATCAAGGAAATGTGCTAGAACCATTCCCACAAGCAGCAGGATTACGTCTGCTTGCAGACAAATATATTTTCGGCCATTTCCACATTCACGTCTAACATCACCTCAAATGTCACTTATGAGATGTAACGTCTTACGTCCAAACCAAGATAGGTAATATTTTTCTCGAAATAGAGTCATACATTTAAGTCATACAAAAGTAAATTCTCCGGAAAAGCTTTAGTTTAAATTAAAGCACTTTTAAACTAAATCAAGGAAAAGCGAATAATTTATGTTCCGATGCGCAGTTTTATTGCAATTTGTATTGCACTTTTTATCGATGCCGGACAACGAAGACAAATAGTAGAAAATTCACGTTTACATCTACGTGAGTCTGCATTACTCCTCTGCTCCTCTGGAGACAACAACGCCAATTTGTTCAATTCGACAAATGGATTTATTCGATAACAAAGCGAACACAGCGAGTGGAAATGGAAATACACTTTTAGTGCTCTTTTCTTTGCTTTCCCATCCCTTGCACTGGGATTAAGTGACTTTATAAGAAGCAAGCTTACGCCTGCTCAGGATACATGCACTCTTTCTCTTTGTGTTTGCATACTGACTGTGAGGAAAATTTATCTCACGACTTCGCGTCGACTGAAATGCAACACGAGTAATGTGATTCTTGGACACAAGATGAACTGCAGTTGCTTGATGTGTACAAACAGACAACAACAACAGATACTTTGACATCACGACATTCATTGCCGACTCGTACGGAAAATACGCCGTTAAGTTCACGTATAAATCATAATTCTCTGAAAGTTTGGTCTCAGTTGACTCGGCGGGAAGTTTTAAAAACTAATAATTCTTGTAATGCTGGTACCCAGCTACGCCAAGCTTTGCAGCGGTCTTTGTTAGAAATTTATATAAACACATAACAAAAACATGAAATGCATAATAATTCGGTCTTCAAGCACTTGCGGCAATAAATATTCGAGCGCATGAAGTTTTTCGCGGCCGAGCGAGGATGGGATACTGAATAATAGCTACTGAACGTGAAATAGCAGTGCCAGAAGTTGATACGGCCGGAAGTATTGCATTGTACGCGCACGCATTGCCTCGCATTGTATTAAGGGAGCGCCTCATTTTTCAGCATTTTCTTTAGGTCCTTCCTTTCATTGCGCGTTCGTCCGACTGATTTATTCGCCGCATCTCGGCTCTATGCATATCTAAAATAATTTCGACCTCGGTCTGTCTGAGTGAAAAATTTGTTACTACGTCAAATTTTCTTTTCTTTTTTTCCTCTCTTGAGATCCATGTCGACAGATGCCTAGGCCCCTGTGCTAGACACACATTGGCTGATTATTTGTATTCAATTGAGCAAAGATTATAATTTCAAACAACATTAGCAGCATTAAAACAAAGATTAAGACGATATTAATTGCTATCCTGAATTGTTATGCAAACAAGTTGTGTTAGCTAGGCTTAAAACAATTAGTCAGCAGAGCTGTTTTGATAGGAACAGCTATATAGGATGCTAACCGCATCAAGCGCTTGTGAATTCGCAATGAAATATCAACAATTAAACGCTGTTTATAAACAAATTTGCAGCCTGACTAAATTGCAATTTCTGTTCTTGATTAGCACAAGCAAGGATAAACAATTTCCACACGTCCAACCGCTGTGCTGAGTGAATTACGCAACAATTTAATTAAAACTTAACCATTGATACGTTTTAATAAGTTAAGGATTGAAAGGATTGCAATTGAATCCATTCTCATTCCGAATGCAAAACAAGTGTTTGCTTTAATTTCCTCCTGAAGTGAACACTTCAAGTGTGCAGCTTCTTCTCTCCTTCGTTTTATTCTGTTTGAGGCAACATCCGCAGACACATCTTGAGGAAGCGGCGATAACGTCGCCAAGACAACAAAGTGCAATTACACAGTCGGCGCTAAGTACGTACGTTCATTTCAAAGGCCATGCCACGCCGTTGACAACGGCGATGTGTAACTGAAACTTTTACTGCTATCTGAACGCTCAGCTTGGCTTACTTCCGGCGCTGTTTCGGTCTTCATTTTGTATTTTCTGTTTTGTTTCTTGCATTTAAGTCTAGTCTACTCTCCGCTGAACGCAAAAGAAAAACTGGCAGACGACAGGCAGCACTGCGATAAAGTGAAAAGTAACACGCTGCGACGCGACGTGGGAATTAAAATGAGCGCCAAGCTGTCCTGGGATTTCCCCTTTTAACTAAGACCCTGTTCTCTTTGGTGCTTCAGATGAAAGCAACATGCATGTGTTGCAAAGAGCCTCTCCTGGCTGTCAGTCATATTTTATGTAAATTTCCATCGGTAACGGATAAACGTAAGTTGCATTAGAGCCAAGTGCACTTAGAACACTTTACTGATGATTGCAAGGGAGGAATATGCTGATAAAAGAATTGATTAAATGCTTTTATCCTATCATATTTCTCCATCAAGCAGCGCTCATGCATTGACAGCCTAGTTGAAATTGATCGTTATCGAAACGGCCATAGTTCCAGGCAACGTAACTTCAATATGTATTTATGGATCCGCCAGATATAAGACGTAAAAAACTCAAATCGACTGCAGAAAATCATGTTCAGGAGCAAAGCGTTGCGTTGCGTTGCGTTGCCTTCCAGGATAAAAGGAACAAACCAAGAACTAGTGATATATAGCAGCATGTGAATGCAGTTTGTGCAGAGATATTAGAGAAAACCTGGAACTTTGATAAGAAACGAGGCATTTTAAGCACCACATACCAGTAGTGAGTGCTTTCGGAGTTTGCTGTGAGTGCGAACCAAACAACACGTAAAAATTATGAGTGTGAATTTAACACACGATTAAACTGCATTTACCCTAACTGGTTGGTTGGCAAGTTTACGGCAGTGCACAGCACGTAGGTGGAATTCTTCGGTTCCAACTGCCATCCCGCTATATTTAAGTAAAATATTCAACAAGTTGCCTAAAAACAACCCAACCTAACCTAACTTAGCCAAAAAAGCAGCCCAAAGTAAATCTGGGTTTAATTTAAATTTTCTTGTGTTTTCCCGGAAAAACATTCTCAGCCCCAGCGTCCTAACCCGAGGGATAAAACATTTGATTGGACGGGGATGGAATCCAGCATCCAGTTTTTTACGGTTCCCCATAGGAGCTCTAAACGGTTGAGCACAATATCGAAATATGCATTAATTTTATCGATTTCCTAGGAGACCAGAAGCAACATTTGCGGAAAGAGATCAATGGTCGCCAATGTCAAAGTCTTTAACGTATTGCCGAAGAGTGAAGCAGGCAAGGTAGGAAAGCGATAAATTTCCGCTAAAATTAACGAAGCATCAAGTAAAACTACACACGTGCTGCAGTGGAAGATTTATCGGCGCGATCGTTTCCGGCTTGGAAGAGCAATGCGACGGAAGAGCATTGGAATTCCAGTGAATTCCTATAAATTTGCCAATGGTTCAAACTACAAATCTTATGACAAAGAAACAATTTGCAAGTAGATTTCTGCTGCAACCCACTGCCCCACAATAAGACTGTCAATAGCAAACAGAAAATCCTTAAACTTTGCACGATTAAAGCGGTTTTTTTCCAGAAAGAGGAGTGAAATTACACAGAACATTGGACAGTTAATCAACGAGGTTCCTGTTTTTTGTTCTCCAAGTGAGCGTAATGCCTAGCCAAGCACTAATTACAACAATTTGCCCAACTGCCGCCGCGCCGCAACGTTACAAAAACAGCGTGCAGTTGAGGTAGTTAATACTTCATTATTTATTCAACTATATTTAAAAATAAAACTGTTTTAATCGTTGAATTAAAAGCCCATAGAATTTCAACAGAGCGTTATTTTTACTGTTGTTCTGAAAACTCTACAAGCGTATAAATTGCGCTTGAGCTTGGGCTTCGCATCTTTATTATGCAAATTGACTGACATCGCTCGTTAAAAAGATATAAAGCGGCAACAATAAGTAGAAGCCGCGAGTGGCGAATGAATTACAAACTTAATATTCTGAATCCCATGCCAGACCGTAGTCCGCCATTACCACTTATAATTTCGTCCGAGCCGCTTGATTAATTAAACGCACGGAATAAAACTGCTGCCTGGAATTCAATAACGAACTTAATGATAAGCAGCGTCGTAATGTGGGCGCACAGTGCCGTAATGACGTAATTTGTGCGCGCCGCCAGTGAGCATACAATGCGACTCAACAAACGATACACGCTTTCTCTCATTGTTATGGCGCGCAAGCAGCCGCTATAACGCTTATTGCAATGCAGGAGGACCACGAACGACAACAGCAACCAAAGCAAACGTCCAACGCATAAAATTAACTTGCCAACTTTAACTATGTGGACATATTGTGATAACTAATTAAGAGCTTTGTGGCCAGGCCGTATGCGCAAACTATTCCTTCTCTGCGGTGTTTGCCAATGCGTGCTGAGATTTGAATAATAACCCAATGCATAATAGAGAAGTTTGCTTGTATCGCTCAGATAAGAGCTTTACAGAGCAATAACATCGCGAGCAAGTTATGATCTCTTAAAGTGTTTGCTTTCGTTTACTCGTACTCGTAACTATTGAAGCAAATTGCGACTGCATAACCGAAACAAGCGCCAGTTCAGTAACTCACTGCTCCAGCGCCCCAGTGGGATGCGACACAAATTATACCCAAGTAGCGTTTCTCTTTCACCTGAATCTGAATCTGAATCTGCAATCTTGACTGAAATTTAAGATAACGGCAATAAAACGCGCCAAATACAAAAGGGACACACAATCTGTGCGGTGCTATTAAAAGACTGATCTTTAATTGCACGATGCGACACTGAAGACACTGAAGCCATTAAAGTCTTCATAAATTGCCGGCTTTGGAGCATTATTATGTCTACTTTTTAGCATTAAGTATGCCTTAACCTTGGCTATATTTAAATAATAAAATTGGCTCAAGTCTACTGCATTGTCCTTCTGCCCTCTGACGACAAAAAATGATTATAACCCTTATTTAAGCCTGAAATATACATGAAATGTCAAAACACAGACGCGCTCCAGCGAGTGTGAATGGAAATAATCAAAATGGAACCGTCATGGGACAATTCCAGCGGAAATTTTTGCAATAAATTTTATTGCTGCTGCTTCGACCATAAATCTCGCCGACAGGACGACTTTTCGTGTTGCAGTCACCGCGCCGCGAGTGAAAATATGGGAACGTCAAGTAAGTATCACATACGCGGCTTTATAAACATTTACGTTGCGCACTTCCTTAGCTACTCAACTCTTTCAGGACTTTTGTACCGGGCAGCGACACTTTCGGCTTGGTTTCTCACTTAAACCGAAGCTATTCCGCAATGCAAGAAGCTAGATGACAAACCACATCATTAAAATGCCTTATAAACTTTACGGAACGCTGTTCCAGGCTGTGTAAAAACTATAATGGTCGTAAGTACAAGGGCCAAGTGCATCCGACTGCAGCGCGCCACCAGGGTGTGAATTTGAGTGCAGCGCGAGTGGATTAACGTCTGTGAGCATTCATCACGCGCGCCCATTTTAACAGCTTAAGCCGGCTGGGATTACCGCTTTGCATTTTCCGCGCGTCGCTCCAATGAGTGTTTCATATTTCGCGCACTCCTTGAGGAATTCCAATAAGTTGCCGCTGCCGTTGGAGCTTCCGTCTTGGGCTAATATATTCCATCACCCGGCAATGTGCGAGGGCGGTTCATCCTAATATAAATACTGCTGCAAGTGGCGTTCAGCAGTTCAGTTTCTTTCTTCCGGCAAAAGTTTTAGTTTAAGGCATATTTATAGTCGTTTCCGGTTTGGACGTATTTTTATTATGCTAATCCGGTGCTAAATCCATAGCCACTTCTTAATGATGTTTTTCCCGGCGTGTGACGCCGATGGAGCCATTTTACTGAGGGCGACGCAAATGATCTCAATTCTCTCTTCAGCTCAGCATTCCGTAATACGTTTCTATGGCTGGCATCGCATCGCATCGAAGCGCCCTGGTCATTAACGGTTCTCGGTCGGAATGCATTCTTCTGCTCGCACTTGAACAGAAGTTGAACGAACGTTCACGTATTTTCTAATGTGCGCAGATATATCCTGAAGATTTTATTGCTTTTGGCAGTGTGTGAGTCTTTAAAACTGTCCTTCTTGCGTCAAGTCAAATCGCCAAATATTATTCAATTAATTTGTGTTACGTTTACGTTAACGTGTATCTGTCTAACTGTCAGTCCCTCTGATGAATATATACAGCTGGTAATTAATGTACAATACATTATTGTTGTAAATAATAAATGTCAATATTGAATATAAACCTCAAAACTAAAACATTTTGTTATTTCCTACATTATTTCATTAAGCTGAATAAATATTTTAAAATATAGTAGATATAAAATGTGAACAAAATAAACATTTTGCTTATACTCGTACTCCGAGTACTCGCCGTTCATAATACGACTCCGTCGAAGCAGAAATAATTAAATCAAATATAGAAAAATATAATATAATGGTACAAGGTTTAGAAGTAAACTAAAACAACAAAATAAATTCTCTGCTCGTTACTTAACCTGTTACTCTAAAAACAGTTTTTTCCCATTTGTATTCCGATGTTGCAGCTTCAATTTTTTAATTCTGAATATGACCAAAACTCTATAATATTTTATAGAAAATATCTTGCCACATAGAAACGCAATTTCTACTTAAATCCAAGCAATCGCCAAGCTTCCTAGAAAAATATTGCAAATTTGCCGGACTTTTATGGGCGCAAATGCGGAGTGACGTAAAGAAACTACCCAGCCGAAGGCATCTCTGCGCCGTTTCCTCGAGCAATCATATCGGAAACGGCAATGTGCATCCTTGCCAATGTACAAAACGGGAAAAACCGCTGCGCACATCGCAGTAGCAGTGTGGAATTGATGGTATGCTACGTCTTGGAGCGTTAGCGATATCCACCCGACGGACGAGACGCGACGTGACATTCTCCAACGCCGTCGACAATATGAAAAATTGATGAGCGCTGAGCAGCGAGCTGCCTCCCATTCAAGATTAACTCGTACTTGAAATGCAATTTGCTTGATTCCAAAAAAACACCAGCGAGGAAAT
>NBZA01000666.1:10647-31319 GCA_003054995.1 Aleochara bilineata
CCCTGGCAGGGAAGGGAAGGGAAAGCGAACCGAAGTTCTAATGTGATGCGACTCATGTCCACTAAAATCAAATGGGAGACAAAAGTTATTGCCGCAATTGAATTCCAGGATTACACGGGTCCTCCTCTTAATGTTTAAACGTTATTATCCTTCCAGTGTTGTGTTTTAACTTCGTCTGGGTTTGTACATTCATTATGTACGCTCATTAATTAAGAGTTCGAGTTTATAATTCCACGTCTGTGGGAAATCATGTAGTTATTAAAATCAGACACGCAGAATTCTAATTATTTTTTCCACTAGTTTCATTCAACGATCGAATGGATGTTTAATTAATTCAATGCCGTGGATACTCACTTCAAACTTGACAATTTGACTAAATTGGATCAACGTTCTAATGGGATTTACGTGAGTTTAATTTAGTTTGAATTTAGTTAAAATTTAAATGAAATTTACTAAAAATTAGAGAACTTTTTAAAAGTTTTTATCAAGGGACTTTTCTATGCGCTTCTCTAACAAAATTAGTTTTGCATTCAGTTGTGTTTGAATGAATAGGTAGTTACCTAGATAAGTGCTGTTGGTCAACACCCAAAATACTTTAAGAGGATCCACCATCACCGCGATTCACTCGAACGCGCACATTGCCAGCTGGCAGTCTCACTGCAAACACGACCAAACGCGGCTTCCGTACGACTGTAATCGCACTGCGAAACGTATTACGGGACCATCGCCAGCGACGAAGGGTTTCGCGTACGCGCGAGCAGTGTGAATGCGCGGGTGGCCTTCCGCCGGCGACGTTGCTCCCCAACACAACCGCCCCCGTCCGGTCCCATTCGATGCGCAGTCGCTTTCAAAGTATGCAACATACGACTGTATTTGTTGCTCCTAGATATTGCTCTTTCTTGCTTCCTCATTGCACTCCCAATACTTAATCTCCATCGGCGTGCATTCCGCGAAGAAAACAACTAAGAAACAAAAGTAACGTAAACAACTGAATGCAACTTGCCACTTGCAAAACAATACATATTTTCCCCGACAAACTTTATTTGAGCTTTCAATGACGTGGAGCTGTTATTTGTTATTTGTTTCTTTCCAGGACCGATAAATCTCCTTACACGAAACAAATTCAAAGAACGCAGGAAAAGTTTCAGTTTTACGTGGTCATAATCCTGGGATTTAGTTAGGTGCGAGAAGGATTTGGAATATTGGAATGAAGTACAAGCTATAGGTTTTTTCTCTTCAGTAAACTTTCTATTTACTCATGCAGTTTTGTTATTTGAATAATTACTGAACAAAAATCGACTTCCTCAAGAGTTGAAAGTTATTTGAATGCAAATTCACTGGAAACTTGTTAAAACTTATAATTTAATCATGCATAAATGTTGCAGATTATTTTAAACGTACAATAGGAGGTACTCATAAGAATAATTGAAGTTGGCACATAGTTTATGTCATAAAGAGCTTGCAGTTATTCTAACATATTTATCACAAGGAAACTACTCGTAACCTATAAAGACAATGGCAATGTGGCTGCGAGAATGCGAACCGCAGCCGCAGAACTAACCACGGCTCACTAATCTCATTAGGAAAGAGGACGAGAAATCAAATTTACCAAGCCAGACACCACTTTAAACGGCTGCTGCTCTATAAGTACATACCGTAAAAGGCACTAAAATACCAGCGCTGCCAGAAACATATCAGCAGAAATCTCTTGCGAAAGAGAAACAAACTTCATTTCGAATAGAACTACTGGCTAAAATAATCAAGCTTAAACTTTAATGCCGCAAACGAGCACGCGAACTTTATTATTATACAAGTCGGCAATAGAGGCAGAGTATGTACTAATTTTAAGTAAGTGACGGGGGTACATTTAATTGATTGATGATGATGATAATTTAGTTACATTTTGTACTTTTTCATATTAACATATAACCTAACATATAAGCTAATCTGGATCTTTATAAAACTATTGTTTAAACACTATTGACTGAATGTATTTTATTTATGTGTATTTAAACATTTTCTTGTTCATTTATTCTTTAAAAAAAGTTTGAAACTTTTAAAATCGTTCGCTACTCTTCGGCGAATCTCGTCACGAAGTTGAACGAATAGGAGTAGAAATTCTAACCTAGCATCTCAGTTACTATTGTCTTTTTGGTGCTACAAGTTTTTGTGAACAGTGCTAAATAATATTGTTATAATAATAAATAATGTCTGATCTAAGCAAAAGTTTAATTAAGAAGTGTCAGAAGAAACAACTAAGGGGCCATCGTAAGGTGGAAGAGGAAGCAAATATCACCATCAGTTCAACACCAACTTGTGTAATTATGTTTTCTTTCTTGACATTACATGCTAACAAATATATTATTCATGTCTTTCCAGAACCTAATCATTTGTAATGCCGGATTATCCAATGGTTTAACCAGCGAAAAGGTAATTGAAGAATTTTCTGTGTTTGGTCCTATTGAAAATATCTGTATGGTACCAGGGAAGTCATATTGTTCCGTCACTTACAAAAATGTTACTAACGCCGAACAGGCTTATGAAGCCTGCAATGGAAAGTTAAACATTGCGCAAGACAATAAACCTATTTATTTAGGTTACACTGACAGAGCTCTAGAAGCCGAATCAAACTTTACGTTCCTAAGACCGCCCGGCCTTCATATTATTGATAACGCCATTTCTCATGCTGAAGAAGACGAACTTATCACCTTGGTGCATAATCTCCAATCCGCCCAAGCGTCAGAGTCCCTCAAACACAGATTCGTCAAGCATTACGGCTATGAATTTCTGTACGGTCATAACAATGTCGACAGAAAGCGACCACTTGCGGAAAAAATCCCTGCGCAATGCGAAAGGTTGAACAATCTCATCGGTTTCGCCCCTGATCAACTGACCATTAATTGCTATGAGCCTGGACAAGGCATTCCTTCACATGTAGATACACATAGCGCGTTTGAAGACACAATTGTTTCCCTCTCGTTGGGAAGTGACGTTATCATGGACTTCAAACATGGAGACGGCAGGCACTATTCAGTGCTCTTACCAAGTAGAAGCATTGCTCTAATGAGTGGCGAGTCGAGATATGACTGGACTCACGGCATAACACCCAGAAAGTTTGACATTATTCATACTGAAAATGGTTTAACGGTAAAAAAGCGCGATTATAGAATATCGTATACTTTTCGAAAAGTTAATATGGACGGCGTATGTAAATGCAATTACCCGACAAGATGTGATTCAAAGAAGAAAGGCGACATGAACGAACCAGAAGCTAGAAAATTAGAAGATTCGTTTGTCCAGAAAGTATATAATTCGATAGCCACGCATTTTGGGGATACCAGACATAAACCGTGGCCCAATGTGCTGGAATTTGTTAATTCTTTCGAACTTGGTTCCATAGTTTTGGACATAGGATGCGGTAACGGTAAAAATCTTGGACATAACTTGAACATTCTTGAAGTAAGATGCATTTAGTTTAAATATTTCGAACTATTTCTATTAATATCTTAATTCCAGATTGGTTGTGACAATAGCAATAGTTTACTGGAATTATGCCAGGCCAGAAATTTAGAAGTATTTACTTGTAATTGTCTAACAGTACCATTTAGGGATCATTCAATGGATGGCATAATAAGCATTGCGGTAATTCATCATCTTGCGAACGAAGCGCGTCGAAGAAAGGCAATCGGCGAGATCGTAAGACTATTGCGTGTTAACGGAAAGGCACTGATATATGTCTGGGCAAAAGACCAAAATTACATTGACAAGTCCAGTTATTTAAAGCAGAATCGAAAAAATAGGAAGAGTAATACGTGTATTGAAGATGCCACGAAACACGTTGATGTTGGTTTGGATGTTTCACTGCCAGTGCACACCAACAGACAACAATTTGCCGAGCAGGATATGCTAGTACCTTGGAAACTCAAGGAGAAGAATGAATCAACTAGCAGCGGCAATGAGTTTTTAAGATTTTATCATGTATTTGAGGATAACGAGTTGAAAACGCTCGTTGAATCATTTGATAACATAGAAATACATAACTATTATTACGAACAAGGAAACTGGTGTGTTGTATTTGAAAAAATAAAATGACAACTTTTAGGCTGGCCTGAAGAAATTTAAGAGGTCATCATAGTGGTACTTTTCTAGCAACTCCTGTAGCTTAACCAATTTACTCTTTGCATTTACTCCTTTGAATTTATAGTAATCCACATATAAATCCGTTATAATTCCTAAAGAAAGCACAAAATTGTGTATCAGATCGTTTATCTTTGCGTTTACATCTCTTACCGTGTAGTCTATCACAATAAGACGGTTGTTTTTGAAATTCTTCCCGATATATTTTCTCATTCTGCAGCAAATTTCGATATTTATTACTAAGAATCGTAAGTGATTCATCTGCCTCGTTTATATCCAATTCATGCAATGCATTAATAAGATTAATCTTCTCATTCAATTCAATATACGATTGTAGTTTAGGATCAATTAATTTTAAGACATGATTGATGCTATCATCGTTGATATCTGAAAGTTATTCCATGATTTATTATATTCTATTCTAGTTTATTGTATAATATTTATACTAACTTGCAATTGATTCTAGTTTAATGTTTTTCTTTGTGGCCTCTTTGCTGAAGAATTCTTTTAGGATAGAAATTGTTGATACGTTATCAGATTTAAATATGGCTTCTCCTTTGGAGTACTTGCAATGCAGAACTGTATCTAGAAACGTCGACTGGAATATCAAAACAGTCTCTTCGCTAAAATTCGGCCTTTCCGGCACTTCCGGTAGACACTTGCCAACCCATGAATGAATCTCAGCGAGACTGAATGCTCCTTTGAGCGTGAGAATGTTAAACGCCCTTTGTTCGTCGAAGTGATGAATGCGCAAATGAAGCGATAAGGGTTTTATTTCATAAGTTCGCAACTGGCAAAACTTTGGCTGAATTAGCGGCGTTATGTACGCATTCAACGACCCGTATTGTCCTTCGATGGTACGTATTTTCACCTCCAGTCTGTTTGTATTTACTTGGCAGCGATAAGTGGCAAGCAAGTAATTGCCACTTTTCACATCTGCCTCGCTGTAACTCACGACCGCAGAGTTCTTTTCCACATCCAAGAGGTCCACGGGAACGTCGCTTTGCAATAAAACGTTATCAATCGCGATAGGAACTTCTAATGTCAGAGTATAAGAGGCGCCTTCTTTGCTTAAGACCATAGCATCCTTAATCTTCAACGTGGGGATTGCGGAAAACTCATCAAGGAAACTATGCGTTAACGATTGATACTTTTCGCGTTCTTTGGTTAAAGTCGTTTGTAAGTCATCAATCTCTGCCTTTATGCGCGCTATTTTGTTGGCAGTGTCTACCGAGTACATGAAGGACCCATTTTGGGTGTCACCACGAATACGTTTATTTGTTGTTTCTGTCCCAAGACCGAATATCCGTCCAGTATAAGTAGAAACGAGTATTTCATCAAACCCTGGAGTACTTGTGATTCCACATTGCAATGATGTCACGCTTTCATTACAGTTCTAAAACAGTTTATGCGCAGGAATAAAGGAATATGAGAATAACAGCCATAAAACTCACATAAGAAAAGATCAAATTAGGGCGGTCAATTCTATCCAAAATATTTATAGCATATACTTCTATGTTCCCATCACTTCTGCCAAGTATTAGATTGGAAACGTTACTCTTTGTTAAATCATACGATGTGATGCAGTTAATTCCGCTCGTGTTTTGTGGATTGTTGACCAACCATCGATCGAAAGTGTGTGCCCTAATAATTATAAACGCAATTGATTAAACATGTAGTAATTAGTAATCGATATGTAGACACCTTTCTAAATCTAGGAGACCAATCTTTCCATCGATCGTTCCAAATATTACAAAATGTTGGTCTTCAAACTCATAAACGTGGAGGATTGTTGGTGGTGACTCAATTTCAATACTTTGAGTGACTCTTGCATGTTCTAGGCTTCTAATCATTCGTCCTTCGCAGGCAATGAGTGATATCAAGCGATGAGACTGAAATACACGATCATTAAGTAAGTTTTTATGATACTTGAACGATAGTTACCTTGTCTAAGTATAATGCTATGACATCAACAATGCAATCTCCACATAAATACGACCCAACATCTTTACAATCCCTGTAATGATTGTAAATGTGCTTCCCACAGACGAACAAATCACTTCCCAAGACGTACCTACAACTTTCTCATGTAAATGTTATTATTTTAAGACATTATTGTTAGTTTACATTGAAGTTATGGGTTCTGTAAGATTTGTATCAAAACTCAAGAACAATTTGCCTTTTTTGGTGTATCCACGCACTTCATTATCAGTTGCAATGAAAATTTTATCAGGAGGTGTCCCAATGGCACCGGCTAGTTGCAAGGAGGTGCATTTAGGACCCGGTAAAGTGCGAAATAGTTGGTACACTTCTTCCTTTTTAATGTAGAATACCTGAAGGATACCTTCTTGGTCTGCAACTGCAATCTTTTGCGTCTCATTTGGCGTCTCCGGAGGTAACAACTTAAGACAATTATTCGAATTCACACCAATGATTGTATAATCAACTCTGGTCAGTTCCAGTTCCATTTTTGCCTCGAACTGATTGCGAGTACAAATATTTAATAACTTGTCCAAGTTTAGTGCATCGAGGATCGATATTTTCGCCAAGCAACGCACCAAGGTTTCAAATACAAACACGATTACTGACTCATTCATATGAAGAGATCCAATGACATAATTAATTAAATCTCAATTGAACTAATCTATCAATTTGGTGCAATATCAATTACGCATTCATTTACTGGTTCATTAACGTCAAAGGACTGCAATTTTGTTAGGAATCCAACAAAGAATGTATAAAAGACAGCGGAAGCGCTTCAGTTTGTTCCAAGATCATGTACAGATAACATTGGCACTAGCGAGGCTACTTCGTCATTAGCGTGCGGTCAACGTCAGACATTGTAATGTACCAAAAAACGGTCATACGGGAAATGGCCTTTGTTACGTGCATTGTCCACAATGAATTCTCTTCATTGTTGATGGCAACGCTTGCGCACCTATGCGTTTGATCAATGTGTGTATGTAGTATCTATAGAATAACACTGGAAGCAAACAGTTCCGTGTTGAACGCGACGATAATAACAAGCTCCCAATGCGAAAGAGCACAGCACAATGTAAACCGGGAGCATGATCTAAATACCAGCTTATGCACGCGATTTTATTAAAAATCAACGTTGCTTCTGGCGTACAAATTAAAAACCTTCAGCATGTTTTACTAACGAGATAAAGTTCTTAACGCAAACAACAAAATACAAAAAATTCAAATGGAATTTGATATCAGTTTATATTATTTGGTGCTAATAATAATAAAGTGTACTTTTGGTGAATATCTTAACATATCAAAATTCAAACATGAATTTGGTGAGTGGTTTCTGATTCTAGAAAAGAAAAGTTTTGCGAAACCTTGCAGTAATTAATTCTATGCACATTGCGTTAGTATCAACTTGTACCAGGTAGTGATGTGCTGAAAAATCACGCTTTCATTTGATCAATATCTTTGTTTATCTTCTAATAACAAGTTGATCTATAGAGCTAACGAATGTCGGAAATGAACTGCACAAAGAAGTGCATGCCAGTTACAAACTTGAGGATTTCTTCTGGACTGGTTCCGGGGATGGATCTAACGATGGTCCAGATGAAGATAACGATTACTCAACTATCTTCACAACTGTTTATGTTACTTCAACTGCAGTTCAAGTAAATTCTTAAAAGTTTCATTAGTTATTCAATGTGGTTTCTTTATTAGCGAGTGGTCACACTTTTAGAATCCGTCAACGAGCACTGCCAGTTGCCAATCATGTGACGTTACCACAATTGAAACCCCCAACACCTCGGAGCAAGACCTAGATGCGGATAAAGAATTCTGGCTTTTGACTGTTCTTAAGAGCGACGGCAAAGACCCGGATATTGTCGACTTGCGGAAGAGTTTAGCAAATCTGTACCGTAAAGCGTTCCTCCGGCAACAAGCCAAACATCTCGGCATTTCTCCGCGTATCAAACGACAAGACAAGCCCATTGATGTGTACATTCATAGGATTGACAAGAAGCCTATCAATGGTGAGGATAAGATCGAGGTGGTTTATCACGTGGCCGTCTCAGGTCAACCTGTTGATGCCGTGACGGCCGCCGACGACATGCGCTTAGTTTCTGATACGGAAGTCAAAGAAGAACTCGGATATCCATTTCTAGTCAAAGCTGAACGTAAAAACTTAATAAAACTTAAGTTGAAAGTCAAAAATCACTAAATCTGGTAACTTTTAGCATACATCAAGCCAACGGTTGCTCAAGAACTAGCAGAAGTGAAACCCACATGGCTGTTCGTTAGCATCTCGCTAATGATTCTCGTCATTTTAATTTTGGGCGTAATGTTGCTGGCATTTTTCGTAACCAAACACAAACAAGAGCGGAATAATGACAACGTTACACGTGCGTTTGATGAGCAACAAGGACAAGTGAATCGTGGATACGAAGTGACTGACGGTGATACAAAAAGTTACGCAAGTAATCATCGAAAGCGACAAAATCCATCGCCCACGTACATCAACTACGGGACAGAGGCTTCCAATGAGGCTTTGAATGTCTTGCGGCGTAACAGCGCGAGCTCATCAAGTCTATCGAGGTTGATATCTTATATTTGATTGGTAACCGAATTAAAGTACATTTTCTAGCAGCGCGAGTATTGATATATCACCCTTGATGAGTGTTGGGAAACCTAGAAGAATGCAAAGACCTAAAGCCGCTCTTAACAAGACCGTACCCTTGAATATAGACCCCCATGACAGGTCGAATTTATCCTCGAGCAGTAGCAGCAGCACCTTAAGTGAAATACTGAACGTAAGACATCGAGACGGGGGTGTCATTAGCCCCAAGTCTTATTTATCAATGCCTTCAGTGAAAGCTTTCCCTAAGTAAGTTATTTCGATGCGCTCTAGTTATTCGTGTTTCCAATTCTGACAATCAATCAATATTTTAGGGGCAATAATCCCGAGCCGCTGACGAAAGTATTAGAGCCATTGAGTGTGCATCACTTAGATATGCACGATACAGACGACTACCCGATCACGCGACATGGAAGCCTAGACACAGGCAATGATCCTGGCGTGATCGGGCCTGTCGTGTGGAAGTTACATAAACATCGAATGCAGCGCAGCGCCAGCGGCAGCCTCGGCGACAATGTCGACACGCAAGGCACCAACGTGTCCAAGATGCGTAAGCGCTTCCATGAACTCCTCGATGACACATTCAGCTTATTCGGTAGCAGGCGCGAAAGTCCGCAGCATAGGCCGATACAAGTCAAGAGTCACTCGGCCTTTGAAAGGTATTTGTCAGCTATCAATGGTTCATTACGTACTTTCACCGCACAGTTATGTTGTTTGTTTAGAAATATTGACAAAGCGGACCAGCAAAGACCAAAGACCTCGGAACCCAAGCGTACCCTTGAAGCCCCAAGGGGGGCATGGATGAGCACTGCTCCTTCGCCTCTTGTAAGACCCATAAGTGCGCCCTTTAATCGCCCATGCACTGCGCCAAGAATCAATCGCGAAATGATCCTAGTCAATGGCGCGCTGCAGCAAAACGACCCGGCCATCCCGCTCATCGAAGAAATTAAGAAAGAAATTCACAAATGCGCGACGCCATCGGCGGGAAACCCTGGCAGTAGTCGTGAGTAACTGCAAACAATAATTATACGTTATTAGCGTTTACATGTTACATTTGAATGATTATAAACACATTAAGTTTTTATCCATGCCGTAGATGTCTTTCATTTGTTATTCATACGAAGTGCGACTTGTTTCTCAGCATATCTGAGACATTTATGTGTTAATAATTATTATTGCATTTTTCTATTTCAATTTGTGGTTTTTTCTCTGGTACATCCCGAGGCGCTTGGTTAATTAAATTCATAAATTTCCCCAATTAAAAACGAATTAAACATTCATAGACAATAACGGTCTTGTATTACAATTTGCTTAATGCAAATTATGGGCCAATTTATGTCACCAATGTGACCGACAACGCATGTGCATAAAAATGCAAATTGGCAAAATGATTTTTTAAGATGCTGAGCAATGCATACTGAATGAACATTTTTATATGTTAATAAGTACTTAAGTATGTAATCCCCCACCCAAGCACCCAGGCAAAATCCTACCTCGACAGGTCTACAACTAAATAAAGACAACTAATCGCGATTGGCAAACGCTTGTACGTCGCTCGTTCTTCCAGTCGCTGCGCCAGTCACTGCTTCAACACGTTTGATTACCTTCGATATAACACTGAGGAATTTCGAAAAAAAATACATGTAGTAGCCGCGCGTTCGTAAACAAATATGAGCAGTCAAAAGTTTTTCTCTGTGGCTGTGCTTTGAGCAACATCTTTTAACGTTTCAACGGATTTCCCAGCAATAACAAACAACAAGCGACTTTACTATCTTATCTGTAGTAGACACCAAACCAAGCAGAAATATGTACAAGTTTAATAATAAGAGTTTCGCGGCGTTTGTGGTCCTTGTGATCTGCGGTGTTTGCACTGCTTATTCAGCAGGAAGTGCATCCACTTGCTGTGGGCGCTCTCAAGGAGGTGGCGATACAATTGCATTTCCAGGTGAAACCCAACGACGCTCAGCTTTGACTAGCAGTGAGCGAAGTTCATCACAATTACCAAATGAAACGAGTAATTACCTATCGAACAGTTTGGTAAGACTCAATAAATGATGTCAGTGTCATCAGCGTATTAGTATTACTATCATGCATTATCTGCTTACAGTTCCCTCCACTTGCATTTATGCAAAGACTTAATAACTACAGCGTGGCCGATCTTTTATTAAACTATATTGATGATTACGAGGAAGACACAGTATTGGCGAGTAAGTAATACGAAATCATTAACAAACATTTGTATATACAAAATGCCGGTACAAAAATATTCAACATGGAGTTGAAATACAAAAAATATGCAATTCCATTACATATAGATTTTGGCACTATATGATCACTAAAAATTTACCGTTCGCTTCTAAATAGCGAAGCGAAAACTATCAATATACATAGATATATAAAAACAAAACTCATGTAACATACATATAACAAGTAAACAATCTTTAAGTTTTTGAGGCGCATAGATTTGCCAAAACTTTTGAACATTTTAAACATAGAGAGATTCCATTTCATAATAATACTTAATATTATAAATTTAATAAAGCCAAGAATAGCAAAGATATCTCATTAAGTAGTTAACAAACTCATCATAACTCATTCGATGAAATGTAAACAATTGCACAGAAAATCATCCTCATTCGAGAGGGCCGCCGCTGTCAAACTCTTTGAGCAAATTGCGCCTGCATCGCATGTTGCCTTGATAGATGATTAAATGGATCAGGTAGCCCGTGGGCGTCTTACTGTAGGCCGCTTGAAACTTGCAAGGTCGCGACCAGCTGGTTTCCTTCTGGTACTTCTTATTGCTCTTCGCGTGGAACTTTACGTGTCCCTCGGAACTCACATTCAGAATTTGCACGGGCACGCCGATTTTCGTCTCGATACCGTCGCCGGAGCCAAGTCGCGTGCGTTTCGCCGGCGACTCCGTTGCACAATTATGCACGCCGTCGCCTTGACCCTTTTCCCGTTTGCGCGAACTCGACGCTGCCGTGCATTTCGGCGGCGTTTTCTCCTGCGACACTTCACCTTTTGCATCCGGTACTCTCTCTGAGTATGAGGACTCACTATAGTTCACGAAGTGCGTCTTGCGGTAGCCGATTGTACCACAGGGTTCGACATTTGAAAACTGATGAGTGATCTTGCACATTTCGAACTTAACGAATTGGCTGATTTTGGACACGCTTCTGATAGTTTTACCAAACCAATCCAAAACCGCGTCGTCGGATAGATAAAAAATGAGATTCTCCTTGTGGTTCTCCAGGAGATCGAAGTAGAAGGTAGTGAAGGCTTCGGCTTCCTTCTCAGGATTTACGTCCTTTAGTTGATCCATTTCATTCACGCTCTATAAAATTATAGATTCAAATAAGAACTGACAATAATAGATTACAATCAGTAACAAACTAAACATACAAGGCCTACTGCGATAGTTTATAAACATTATTATTATTTTCAGGTAGATTCGGGGAGGATATTGAGAGAAGTAAGTAAAATAAATCTAGCGGTGAAAAGCAAAACTATTCGAAAATTTATAGGTCAAGCAATTCAACCAAAGTCAGCGCCATGTATGCCAGAATTACAAACAGTTAAATTGGCCCCTGAATCACCAGACCCTTCGATTATTTTCATTCCGTCTTGTACACGGATAGAGAGATGTGGGGGTTGCTGCTCGCATAATCTTTTAGCATGCCAGCCATCAGAAACGGAATTAGTTAGTTTTAGGGTATAAGTATTATAGTAAAACGCCCGCCATTTTTAAACAACTTTTACATCAAACCGCAGGTAATCAAAACGCAATTTTCCGCTGGCAATCGACTAAAGTTCATTGGAAAAGAAATAATCCATGTAGAAAAGCACATCAAGTGCCACTGCGGATGCCGAGTACAACCTTCTGTAAGTTGCGCAAAAGTTTTTACCGTGAGTTCTAGAAAGTTTCTTTTAGGACTGCACGCCAGTTCAACAATACAGCAAAGACGAATGTAGATGCAATTGCGCGAATAAAGACGAAGAGAAGAAATGCCACGCAAAGAGCGCATTAAAATTATGGGATTATACAACATGCTCGTGCAGATGCAGAAATGTGTCACCATGTTCGTCTGGTTTTATGTTTGACCAGAATGAATGCCGGTGCGTTTCAATCCCGAAACGTCGTCACGTTATAGCGCAAAGGCCAACTCATGAAGAAGCGAAGCAACAAGTGCCTTTCCCGTTCCAGGAAACAATAGATGAGTACGAGTATTAGTTGCGTTGTATTACTTACATGACCATTTATAAAATGATTTGCTTTGCCCTAAAACATCCAAATCCAAATAAATAGTAAAATACGTTAAATATGATAATATACATATCATAACACAATGATTACCTTTGTGTTGCTGATCCAACTTGAACTATTTACAAAACGCACAAAAAGTAAAAAGCGAATGTTCTAAAATGTCGCAAATACATATCGAAACACTTGTAGACGAAGCATTGCTGCTGTCAATTAACCAAACTAGTTATCCTTAATAAAATCAAATTAATGTCAAATTTAACCTTCAAAACAAACACAAAAATAACTTCACTAGTTCAGGCCGCAAATAGGCAGTAGTAGTGCACCATGCATAGGCAACATTGAGAAACAAATAACCTATTCCACCACAACATGGCGTTTTGCATTTCAGAAAACTGTGATGGCGTCATGTCAGTAGCTTCGTAAAATTTCTTTCAGATGGCAGTGTAATGTCTAAACTTTATTAAAACTTTTAAAAATTATATTTTATGTTATAACTCTTTAAATATCAAAGACGTATTGTTAAACAATAAAATATTTGATATAATTTACTTTCGATGCAGATAAAATATAAACACGCAACATAGAAGAAGATACACAAGAAATATCGTATAATATATGATTATTGAAATAAAATGTTTCAAGTTGCATTCGAGCTGTCCAAGTTCAATAAAAACACATAGCGCGAATAAAATTCAATAAATGTCCATGTGGAATATCATTCAGTCTTAGCCTTCGACTTTTTCTTCAATATCTCAATGATATTCTTCGCCGTAAACGACGGTGACACTGAATACTGGCATAAGAATGCCAGTGATTTCTCAAAGAGCTGAATGCAACCGTAAGTGCACGCATAACGATAAGCGAACGCGTTGTACAAAATTCTAAGTGTGTTTCGAGTGTTTTAAGATAAAAACCCACAGAGTAGCGCGAAGAGAGGAAGGAACGAAGCGGGTTTGTTTGAAAAATGAACGGCATGCATGCGGGATACTGGCATAAAGATAAGCGCGGCTGCGGCATAAAAAGGGTTGAATAAATCGAAGCGCATTAGCATGGCATCGTCGTTCATCATACATCGAGAAGGCGGCTGGTGATGCTACCGGCAAATTAAAAACTGGATGTTACAATATCGTCCAGTCAGTTCAGTTCACTTGAAAGAATGAAACCTTCAGATTCAGAGATTTGCAGATGCGAGAAATCAAAAGGTGTGTAAGCGTACTTGCAGTACATACCTACATATGTACATGAAAGATGAGCGTGTGCTGCAAACTACAGATCTAGATATGCATATGCATGTTGTAGGACATCTACATTTGCAGCCAACCAGCCGGCTACTGGTGCTCGCTTTTAATTTATATGCACGAGTGCAGCAAGCCCTACGACCTTCGAAGTTAAAACGGCTACTGGTGTATGTCTGATGAAGCGAGAATCAATGTTCTGATCTTGTCAGTGTACGAGTAAGTAAGACACACCTTCCAATGAAATTGCGTTGGAGATTTATAAACTGGAAAACAAACAACACAAGACGAAATTCAGGGAGTGTATGGAGTGGAGTATACATTAGGTTTTGCTCTTTTAACTCTTAACTTTTGTTGGTTGGTTAGCTCTGCTGTTCCACTTTTACAAAGTGGCTTTTTTGTGCTCGTGGCTTTATTATTGTGTAGCTGGTGTTGTGTGTTGATATGGGCTGAATGTGCTATTAGCTTAGCTACCTGTCTTTGCGTTTGTAAGATTGTACAAGTCGAACAAGTTTTCTCTCCTTCGCATGCGCTTGCCCTGCGTATGCAGAGATTATATATATTCTTCTTGGGTATTGTTTGGCTACACCACAGACGCATGAGGATAATTTTTCTGGCTTGGATGTGGTTGGAAATGTAAAAAACGTCTTATAGGTGTTTGAATAAATATAAAATTACGCTGGAGTAGCGTACGTGATGCTGTTATATATGGTGTATTCTGGTAGCCAGTTTTATTTGCTTGTCAGACAGGTAGGAGCTGAAGCTGAAGCTGAGGCTGGAGCTGGAGGTGCGGGATTCAGGTAGCCGAATCCGTAAATTACGGTTTTGAATTTCCCATCGCCGATACGCGTGGCCGCGCGCTGCGAATCGTAAAACCGTATCAAAGTATCAAACGGCGAACCTCGCATTTCACTCAGCACGCTAATTACTTTCTTCACGCACCTTATAAATGTCTGATGAAGTTTTGCTTTACATGACCTACAAGCATAAACTGGCTAAAAAGCCAAGATTCTTACAAGAATTGCAAGTCTTTTTCAGATTTATCTTAAGATATGTATGTCCAAACATGCTTCTTAAGTAAATACATGTTAAGTCACGTGTATGCCTTGAGTTCTCCTGAAACGTGCTTGTAAATTAAATTAGTACAATTTAAAGTAGCGCGCCTGGCAAGTAGGCAACACACAACACTCTCACCTAACAAGAAATATTTGGTTAACCTAGGTTTGTTTATTTCTACAGACACCAAACAGTTTCACAAATGTGTTCCAGTATGTTAATAGATCCACCTGAGAATTTATCATAGTGATTATCTAATTGCATTGTAAATAAATGCCAGTGGTCTCACATTTAGAAGCTCCTACGAATGTACGTACGTATAGCTATAATATAAAATATTATATGTACTTATGCAAGATTCGTTCTATAGGCCACTAAAGCATTCTTATAGTGCGTTTTAATATTCATACGAACATTCGTATGCAAATGACAATAACACAGAAGAGAAGTGCACAAACATCAGCATTAAAATTGATGCTTTTCGTATGCAAATGCCATTTAAATTATAGGTGAATCTTTGTATTCAATTAAAAAGATTGCGAGGGCAAAAGGAGCATCGCGAATGAAGGTAATGTGTAGTTATTTTCCTGCTGCAGCCTCCTGACTGACTTCTTACTCACTTCTTACGCATTGCCTCAAGTGCCAAAGTCAACAAACGCATTAACGTAGCATCTGAGTAAACGTGCGTGGCTTGCACTTACTACACTACTGTGTATTTAGCGCATGTGCGCTTTTATTAATTTTCCTGCTGCACTGGCTGGAGAACATGCGAGGATGCTTTACAAATACACAATCTAATTAACAGCAAGACGCTTGCGCTTGACTTGACTTGCATATTTACACTGACAGTGCCACTGCACATCAAGGATGGTTGGTCAACATGAACCATCTTGAGAAGCAGAACAATCAGGCGCAATGGTTACACTCCACATCGTACCAGTAGTAGCGTAGACTGATTGTGAGAGTCATGTCATAATAGGAACAGCAAGAAATTCCAACAGCAACTCGTCAGCAGTGGTTTCTTTGAAGAAACGCGTTCCTGCTGCTAGAATATAATAGACAAAGTCGATTAAAGACCTACAAGATGCTGCAGCACTCCTTCTGCTCCTCTCTTGGTGCAATGCACAACAACAATCGCCTTGAACTCAAGAAAGATGGTCGGTGTCAGTGACTTTTGGGTTAACTCATCCTCCCGTGGTTCGCTGTGCTTTCCACAGCATCAACCACCCCACTGCACTGCTTGCTTCTACTATCTCATCCCATCCACGCTCCTTCTTCACAAGTGTTTGTAAGTAACTCTGCTGGCAGCAAGTTTCCAACAAGCGCAAGCGTTACGATTGTTGCAGGCGAAGACTACAAGAAGCGTACTACGAAATGGATTTTAATGTGTGTAAACGCGCGCTGCGCTGCTCAGTCTCGAACTCAGAGTACGAGTACTTCTTTTGCTCGCATCATGATCGTGATGTGATGATGCGAAGTGAACTGAAACTGAAACTGAACATATTATACGCTTTACTACATCTCATCCCATTGCAAGAGCAAGAGCAACCAGCGCGAGCGTATACATTTCACAAACAAATCGCAAAAAATACGCTGCTGCTGGCGGTTTTGTTCTGCGTTTTGTCTCGACTTACGCTGCGCGTCTTGCGCCTGCATTTGTTTAATGTGACAGGACTAAAGGTCAACGCAGTTAATCTGACGTTGATTGTCAGCGAAAGGTTCCATCTGACGACATTTCATAATTAATGGCTCTTTAAGCAATTATATTCGAAAAAGGGCTTCGTCTCGGCTTACAATAGTTTTAATACCTTATAATTAATGATAATTACTTTCTTGCACGTTTAGTTGCATATCATTAATCTCCAGCGTCATATTTTTGTTTTTTTATTAAGATTTTACTTTCTTAAGATGAAATTCTTAAATCTTAATGCATTTATAATATGACAAAGCAAGGTTTTTGTATTCCTAAACATGTTATGTTATAATGTAACCTTTCTTATGACTAATTTTACTCATTTACGTACCTTTTTTCTACCTTTGTGGTTATACAATACAATATGACACAAAGAATTTTCTTTGAGAATGTTTCAAGACCTATAATTATGTATTCGACTGAAGTTTAAAACTTTCTGCTTTAAATAGTGCATGTACCTATAACCTAATACTTTGTGAAGGCAGGTTCAACCCAAAAGTATCAATCAAAGTATGCAGAGTTGCATTCTTCAACCCCTTGACCTATTAATTCTCAGGCCTCTTCAAGCTAAAACAAAGGCAAAGACATTTTTTAATATGCAAGAGACACGCATGAGGTGGCAAAAATCCAACCGTTTTTTGTGTCATGTCTTTCCATGGTTCGTCGCTTCTTCATCGTGAGCATTAGGCTGAAATTATGGGAACGCGGTATAATCTTCAACTGGAATCGAGGAACATGACCGTGACTTTCAAACTCAGTCTAACTGCACTGAATGCTCGACTGGAAACTCGTTCGTGAGCGAAGTCTGCGTTGAGTAAACAACCCCGCATTGTACACAAATGCACCTGAACTAATTTGTTGGTAAATTCTACTTTTTGCTCCCGCAATGCAATCGCCCAACATCCTTGCACAGATTCAATGGTGCGTTACTCGAACGAAATTGACTTCACACTCGAGTGCTTCCCAATGGGTTTCCAGCCATCGATGCAATCCACCTGTTTATCCAATTTCTCCAACTACTGTTCTCGCGTATTTGCGGCTTACCAGTCTACTACCTGTTGATCTATAAGTGGAAACAGGTAAAAAACAGCCAAACCAAAGGAAACAAAACAGTAAAAGTCAATTTCAGGAATGGAAAACTATAAAAAATCTACATATTTTCAACGAAAGCAAGGGTGAGATTTTCTATATCTATCAAGTTTTAACGATCTACTCCAATCGTAAAGTTTTTTAGGCTATGCATGGCGTTGTTTATATTCTGAATTTACTTGCATGCGTATTCCCAAAGTTGTTTTATGTGAGGGAAATGCATAAGAAATAGAAATCAGCCATAAAACTTTTGGAATTCACTTTGAAGCGCGAAGGAAAACGTAAGAAGGAAAGCATACATTACAATTCAAACTCAAACTGCATTTTACGACGTTTTTTTTATTAACAATAAATAAGTACAAAACTTTGTGAAGAAACACAGTCGTGATCACATAAGGTTCATGATAATTGTAATTTGAAGTTGAAAGTGCGCAAATAATTGCTCTCTCACGAGTCGTTGGTGTATGGAGGGTTGCATACGTTCTCATCTGGCCATAAAAAGGTCGAATATTTTTATTCCACGATTGCGGTATGCGTATGGCAATTACGATTTCCATCGATGTGCCTCTCATTACGTGTTGTATTCTGTGATTCTCGGCCTGTGCAGTGCGTTCGTTGATACATTGTGCCATCCATAGAAAAGAACACAACAGCACGAAGTGAACTGAAGCGAAGGGAACCAGCGAGCAAGTAAGTACCCGGCGTACAATAATTTATCCACGTTAATTATAGTTCATCAAATGCTGGATCGTAATTTCGTAAGAGTATTATCTCTCCAGTCTGGCATCGCTTCAGCACGATCATTAATTGTAGCGATTCTGTACCTGTACCTTTTCGCTTGCGCTTGCAATGTACAACATTCATGTACATCGTTTGTACTTCGCAATATATTGCAGGTAACAAAGCAATAACAGCCATCCCAACAGAAATTCTCTCTTTTACATGGCACAGGCTTATTAATTAAGCTGGAAATTGATAAGTGACTAATTAACAAGCTAATTGCGTGAACCAAAGCAAAAGGAAAGGAAACATAACCTATATAGGTAAAAGTTAACGACGCTCATTAAGATTGCATCAAAGTGAAGTGAATAACAACTGAATAACGAATGACAACGATACGGTATCGTGAGCATATCAGGTTCCCTTTCCGCTTAAGTGAATTACCATTTAATTAGGCTAGATGCACAATAGGTTCTCTATCGTATGCAAATGCAGAGACATCCCCTTGGGATGTGGAATTCTGGAGATTAAATCCGAACGACAAGGCATGTAAACGCCTGGCCTGGGTGCTGGTGCTGGGAATGTACGCGATATAAAACACTTGTCCAAGGAAGACAAAGAATGGCATCGCAACCCCTGCATAAGCTCGTCTTTATTTGCGAATAAATAATAGCGAAACAGTGCCGTGAATAGACAGACAGGTTTACGGGTTTTGCGAGATGAGTGAGAACTGACTGGCCGTTGGCGCCGCCAAAACTGGTCAGAAGTGAGTCAGTACGTTAATGTTAATGCTGGTTAAGAAGAGCAAAGCCAAACAAGTATGAAAAAATTGCAAGCCACGGCCTGATATGGTATCTAGACGTGTCACCGGTGAGAACGATGTGCAATGTGTATTGGGCTTGCGTTTTCCCATCGTTAGACATGCTGTAATAGTGGGTATAACACTCTAGCAAATTAAAACATAAAAATGTCTAAGAGTTCTGTTCTGTTCCGTAGTTTTTTTACTGATAAAGATGAAAGCGGCTGCTGGAAGTGAAGTACGAGTACGCTTAATGCAATGTATTGCAGTGCGCATTGGAGGTGAGTGCACCGTCTTTACCTTTGAATACGTTGGTTGGTTGCAGTTCATTGTACTTGAAGTTCATCAACTTGCAGTTTCGCGCACCGACCGCACTGCATGTGCAAACATAAGTTGCCTTTGAGGCGGCCTCCGAGTCATGCATTACGTGCAGAAGCGTAGCGTACCTTGGCGGGGCCAAGTTTAAAAATTTGTTTGAGGGCCCCCGTTACCCGGGTGTAACGTGACTTTTCACCATTATTGCAAGGTGGTTGTAAGCAACCATGCGTAGCGCACTTGATCAAATCAGTAATAGCATTTCTTTAAGATTTTTCCACATTTTCCCACATTTAGACTCTTTAAGTATCTATCAAGCCCTTGAAACTTCTTTAGAAAAGTTGATATTTATGACAAGCGCCTAGATAAGGGAGGCTAAGAGCTAAGAGTTTCACAAGTGGGGTAATTAAGACTTTCCCTTGGCAATTAACATGCACGTCACGTTGACGCAGATCAGCGTCAGTTAGGGGTAGGCAAAAGCCTAAAAGTCCGAATAATTTCTTTGTCTAGCTGTAAACAAGTAAGTTGACCTATTCCTTTGTCCCTTGTCCCTGGTCCAGTCGTAGGTTTGCCTAGCCTAGACGAGCGTTTACACGGTGTTCAACTAAATTAGTAAACAGTAGCGCACCCCACAGGCCGAAATCACTGCCATCCCAGCGTCAAAGAAGCAAACAACAAGTTCGGGCATTGTTCGAAGAAAAGCAAGTATAAGGTGTTAAGAACACACCTGAAAGCACTCGAAAGCGATTAAGGTGTTTTAT
>NBZA01000668.1:0-10792 GCA_003054995.1 Aleochara bilineata
GTTAAGACAGCCTCCACCGCCTCCGGCAGCGTCACCCAAGTATGACCCTGAAGACCCAGAAGATGAAATGCACGAGGACGAAATGCCATTACTTGAGGATGACGACGATGACCGAGGAGGACCCGACCGCGAGCGAGAGCGGAGCAGAGAGAGGTTGAAACCAGACCGGCGCAGTGTGATTAGGTATGTAAATTAGTTAATTAATTAGCGCAAGGCGACTGCCGCTGCGGCAGTAATTAAAGTGCGTAACAAGATCAGAACGCTTCCTTTCATTAGAGAATCTTTCATTAGACAAAACTGTTTAACTTACAGCGATTCCTCCATGGATTTCAGCGCTGCGTCTCACGCGCCGCAGGAAGATACAGCAAATGGAGTCTCCCGCACAGGGACGCGGACTGCCGGCGGGGGCATGCTGCACACGCCGTTCACCTCTGACCTGGGTGTTTCGAGCGCGGGTGGCAGTAACCGATCGAGCATCATATCGCAGGTGAATACTCCACCTTCCAGTACAAGTGCACACAGGACGGCACCGAGGAATGGCAAACATTCTCACTCGGGCAGGATATGAACGCACGGATTAATTACATACTCGTTTCCCAAGCAAACAAATAATAAATCGCTGCCCAATTCAGTTCATACTCACGTGCTCTCGTTGGATGGTGTATGATATGATGTGTTGTGCTGTGTTCTAAGCCGACACGAGATTGACGCACGATTAATTCGAGTTTGTTTTGTTCTGTTGGAAATTAGGACGAGCCGGATTAGACGGGTGTTAGATCTGGAGTGTTTCTATCTATCCCTCAGCCAAAAATGCCTTTTCCTCTGTACTATAACGACACACACGTATGATAGATTCACTAAAGCCATCATCAAACACAACGTCTCGTCACCACATCGACAACTCCTTTGGCATTCAAAACATCACACACTGGTATATATCTTCGAATCGAATGCATCACCACACTCGATTCATCCAGGTAAATATAGCGAGAAATGCATTAACATCGCACGGTACGGTATGATACGACAAGATGGTTGATGATTGCCTAGAAGAATAGAATGCAATAATGAAATATGATACTTATTATCTTATGTTTACGTGAAGTTTATTATAAGGATATAAAGATAGGAAGAATGATGAGTGCAAAGCAAAATATATAAGCAAAAAATGAAACGAATTGACAAAGCAATCAATTTAATGCGGTACTATTTTTAGCCTGTGTGTGCTGGGCTTCTGTGTGTTTTAACTTATTGCTAACAATAAGTATACCTAACTAACTAACTAACTACCAAACTACATAACGTACTAAAATAGTTTTACTGAAGCAAGGAAAACGCAGAAGGAAAACGCGTCAGTGCTACATAGGTATCTGAGATAGACAAACGCAGGTAGAAGTGTGAAGGAAGAAGTAACGTACATGCATTATTGTAATGAATGCAAGAGCTCATTTCAATCCACGCATTATCACAATTAATTAGTTGAATAATTAACGTAATCAGCCCGCCCGTGTCCTGAACAATAAACGCCTTGTGTGTCAAGTGTCAAGTACTATACACAAATACAATTTAAGATTTCTTAAGAGTATAATTTTTAAGTAATTTTACAAATATACTTATTATACATATGTAGCTCTAAATCACCACACATATATAATATATATACGTATGTATAATTAAAGTAAGAACGGATCGCATGTTCATTACATACTTACTTCAGCTTTCAACACTCACTGGTTTATTAACTGCTCGCTCGATCTTATTATTGATAATCTATGTTAATCTCTTGTATTAGGTAAACTATAATAGAAGAAACGTGAGTGCAACTGGATTGGAATGAAACAAAGCTACAGAAATACTAGAACACTTGTTATATTCTATGCTAGGCCTATTCAGAGAAGAAGTGAATGTAAAATCAAAGTCCATATTTTATTGCAATGGAACATTGCACTATACATACTGTTATTGATTAATTAATATTTAATTGCAATCACGAATTATTACTATTACATTAGTGAAATAAGTAAAACTATTGCGTATAATTGTTATTGAATTTTCTGTGGGCGACGAGAAGGCACAGACTTGTTGGATGCGACTTGTTAGAAGAAAATTGTTATTATCAACTTTATCCATTTTGTCAACTGACTGATGAATCTCTCACTAACATTAACCATGAGTTGCCATTCTATTCTATGACAAGCCAACTACAGTAATTTATCAAATCATTACATAGTTCATGCGAAATTAGAATAAAATTGTGATTAGAATAAATCTGATTAAAGTTAATCTTCAAACGATCTATTGTTGTTGCTCTCTCTCCACTAGTAAACAAATGGATGTACATTGTTCTTGGTCTTATGATAAAATCTAAGAAAATGTAAACATTTTATTCAAAATTAGGCCCATTTTCCTTATTTACATTCGACATTGTACAAGGTTTGAAAACACATTAAAATAAGTGAATGGAAAGTAAATAAATGAAAACCCATTCGACCTCTTGGTAAAACTACAATATAAACTAAAATTAAATTGTAAACTACTTTGCCATATCTAAAACCCATTGTTAGAGCGCAGATATACATATAAAACTAAACTAAACTAAACTACATATACTAATATACCGATGTAACATGCAAACAAATATACTTACCTACTAAATAATTGTGACCTTATGAACATTTTATTTCACTTGCATTGTATCGCAGTTCTACCATTTCAACATGCATACACATAAAACGCATACCTATAAAAGCGTATTGTTTGTTATCTAGTTTAAATAATTAAATAATAAAAAAATATCACTGTAAATCACCTACGAAAACAAGAATACTATTGCAGATTTTATTGTACAGTATAATATCTAAAACTCCAAAAAACTATATAAATGTTTAATAAACTAAAAGAAAAATATAAGTACTCACTGTTGTTTCGATTTATTTTAGTTTAAGTAGATCAACTTTTGAATAAATTAAGTTTTCTAAAGTTTTCATAAATTTCTTCAAGATGGCAGCACTTTCGTTAAGAATATTTCACAGTAACACAGCCAATAGACAACCGCCACATAAAGTGATTTACGTTGTAAAGTGAAGGGTTAACCGGCACTTCAATTGATGATTAACCGTATTTATTAAGTGTAGATCACTTCTTCTCAAATAATTCCGCTGTAAATTTGTATACGAGAGTTTGTGACGAAACACGAACAGCTGTTTTTAGCCACATGTAGTAGAACAGAGTAGTGGTGAAAGCACTGACGTGTACCATACGGTAGGAGCCGCATCATTCACTGACGTGTAGATAAGAATAATACAACTTGATGTCCAACGTGAATTAAACTCAGTATTCCACCAACAAATAACAATATTTATAAGGTAAGATTAACGATATTTACTTACCTTTTAAGTTTAATCAAGCGATTACTGGCCACATAACCTTACAATGTTTTCGCCCACGATTTCTCTTGCATGTTTTCTTGACCGGAAAGAATTTTTAGAGGATCTTATAAGAATAACATTCGTTTTTCTAGAATGAAACTTCTCGCATTCCTCATCATTCTACTAGGAGTAAATTATGCGCATTCACTGGCTGTGCTATCAGTTGACTGTGGCACTGAATGGATGAAAATAGGCATAGTTTCTCCTGGGGTGCCCATGGAGATAGCTCTGAATAAAGAATCAAAACGAAAGACACCAAGTGTAGTAAGCTTTAGGGATAACGTGCGTTTGTTTGGAGAAGATGCACAAATTGTTGGCATTCGTTTCCCCCGAAATGCGTATATTTATATCTTGGATTTAATTGGCAAAGATATCCATCATCCTTTAGTGAAGCTCTACCAGGAGCGCTTCCCCTACTATGAAATCGTTGAAGACAAAGAGCATAATTCAATTCTATTCAAACACGATGAAGATACTTATTATTCTCCCCAAGAACTTCTTGCGCAATTGCTGCACAAAGGTAAAGAGTTTGCTGAGCAGAATGCCCGGCAGCCAATCAAAGAAGGTGTGATAACAGTGCCTGGATACTTTAATCAAGCGGAACGCAAGGCGATCCTTGACGCTGCCGCGTTAGCGGATATTAAAGTTCTGCAACTAATAAATGATTACATGGCAGTCGCGCTCAACTACGGCATCTTCAGGACGAAAGATTTCAATGAAACTGCCCAGTATGTGATGTTCTACGATATGGGCGCAAGTTCAACGACTGCTACCATTGTCAGCATGCAGAATGTCAAAACAAAAGAGCGTGGATACGTGGAAACGCATCCGCAAATTTCTATCATTGGCGTTGGTTACGACCGAACCTTAGGTGGTCTTGAAATGCAGATACGTTTACGAGATCATCTTGGGAAGAAATTCAACGAGATGAAGAAAACTAAGAATGACGTTTTTAAAAATCCACGTGCGATGGCGAAGTTGTTCAAGGAAGCAGGTCGCGTGAAAAATGTACTTTCAGCTAATACCGAAATAAACGCGCAGATTGAAGGATTGTTGGACGAGCAAGACTTCAAAACTCCAGTCTCCCGTGAAGAGTTTGAACAGTTGAATAAGGATGTATTCGAACGCGTTGCATTCCCAGTGGAACAGGCATTGAAAACCGCTCATCTCACGATGGATGTCATTGGTCAGGTGGTTTTGGTTGGGGCAGGAACAAGAGTACCAAAAGTCCAGGAAAAACTGCAGCAAGTTGTCAAGATGGATCTTGCAAAGAATCTGAACACCGACGAAGCGGCGACAATGGGCGCTGTTTACAAGGCAGCGGACTTAAGCACAGGTTTCCAGGTGAAGAAGTTCATCACGAAAGACGCGGTTTTGTTCCCTATTCAAGTCTCCTTCAGTCGCGAAACAGAAGATAGTACTAAACATGTCAAGCGGATGTTATTCGGACTGATGAATCATTACCCACAAAAGAAAGTCATGACTTTCAACAAGCACACGAATGATTTCTCAATGCAGATCAACTACGCTGAACTAGATTACCTAAAGCCGGAGGAAGTTGAATATATAGGCGCGCAAAATTTGAGCACAATTAAAATCAAGGGTGTTGCGGATGCGTTGAGCAAACATGGAGGTGAAAATGTTGAGAGTAAAGGAGTCAAAGCACACTTTTACATGGACGAGAGTGGCATTCTGTCTCTGAATGAAGCTGAATTCGTGTTTGAGAAACAAGTTCAGCAAGAGCCTGAAGAAGAAGGCGCATTTTCAAAGTTGGGAAGTACTATTAGTAAATTATTTAGCGCGAATGATGAGGTTAAACCTGCAGAAGTCAATGCTACAGCACCTGAAGAGCCTGCCCCAGCTCAGAATGATACCAAAACCGAGGAAAAAGACACTAACGCCACTAAGGAAAAGAAGGGCAAGGATACTGAGAAAGTAGTTAAGGATGCGAAACCTAAATTAGTCACCGTTAAGGAACCACTTGCATCAAGTGAAACAGTTCTCACCAAGGGCACTCTCAACAAAGAAACCTTTAAAGCCAGCGCTGAGAAACTTAGGAAATTAAATAAAATCGATTATGAAGTCAATCGGCGCGCTTCTGCTATGAATAATCTGGAAAGCTTTGCGTTTGACATGCAGACCAAGCTCTCGGAAGAAGAGTATTCACAAGCAGCTACTCCTGAGGAAGCTCAGAAGATACTTGCAGCTTGCTCGGAAGTTTCAGATTGGTTATACGAAGATGGCGCCGATGCGGACGCAGACACATACGAAGCAAAACTGGAATCTATTAAAGCATTGTCTCAGGATGTGCTAACACGTGTCTTTGAACATAGGCAGCGGCCTGATGCCTTGTCTACGTTGAATTCTATGTTAAATAGCTCGAGAAACTTCCTGGAGTCTGCAAGAAACTGGACCAAAGGCGTGAATCCGGATCAGGATATTTTCACAGATATTGAAATCGACGCTTTGGAGAAACTAATCACCGAGACTGAAGAGTGGAGGGATAAGCAAGTGGCTGAGCAGAATAAGTTGAAGAAATCTGATCCAGTTCTGCTCACGGTTAAGACTTTAGTAGATCATATGCAGGCCTTAGACAGGGAAATGAAATATTTAGTCAACAAGAGGAAGATTTGGAGGCCCAAGAAGCCAGTAACTGAAGAGAAGAAGGATGCAGAGACCAATAAAACTTATGAAGTGCATGAGAAAGATGAAAAGCAGGCGGAGAAGTCTGAAGATCCAGAACAGCAGGAAGAAGTTCCGCAAGTTGGTGAAGAGGCGACTGAGGAATCTACAAAGAAGCCCGATGAAGATGTGCATTCAGAATTATAATTTGGCTGGGTAATTATTTAGTACAATTCAAATTTAAACTTAAAAACCAGTAACCATCAAATGGGTGAAATAGAAAAACATTCTTTAGAAGACAAGACTCTGCAATGAACTTACCTTTTGTTTTGAGTGTTTCTCAGTTGGGAATTCAGTGTTATTTCAGTATGTAATAGAATTACAGGCAGCGTGTGTGATAATGTGTATGTTTGCACTACTTGTATAACAGAGAGGAAATTATTATAAATAATTTATTTAAGTTTTGCTAATTTATCCCATAGAAGAAACATTTTGTACTTTTTCACAGTGCCCCTCACGTCTTTGATATTCAAGTAAATTATGTGTGATTATGTAAATTCATCTTCATCTGAATACAGAAGTTATCTTAAAACACCATTTGTGGAAGGATTTATTAATATTTCCCCCTGGTATTCCTTAAAATGCCTAAAATAAGGTTGAAAAATATAAAATAATTGATAAATCCGGAGTCAATATATGTATATTCATATATAAAATATAGCTAAATTAATATTTCCATGCTATGTATATATCAATTTGTATATATATGTACATAAGATAAAATTATGCCGAAGCATTTATTGTTCCGTACTCTTCAGTTCATGTCCAACACATTGATTCTTTCTTTATATAAATATCCTAATGAGTATTTGGGCTGGATTCATCGTTATTATGCGTCTTCAGCAAATATCAGTAATACTTCCCTACTGGCTTAAGTAGCAATCGGTTCACATACGTACACAACTTGTTGGCTACTTTACAGTACACGTAGAAGTATGTTTTGTGAAGAAACTAATTATAAAAATGTCATCACGACGATAATACCAACTTTTAAAAATCTTCCTCGTATATCACTCTTAATAAAATTTACGTATTACCCAATCTTGTGCCATGGGTAAAATTTATATACAGGCTAGGATGGTCATTTCCTCGCCAAGGCTTAATCTCACATACCAGACTCCGCAATACCTTCGTCATCTAAAATAAAATTTCCAACAAATTAAAATCACAAGTAATTACACAACTTAATGATTGGAAAATCACCATGCACACGTTAATATATACATGCGGTGTTAGAATTATTAGAATATTTGGAACACGTGCTTAAATTATAAACATGCTAATAAGTAGTTACCACTAATTACCAATTTATTCAAGAGTACAGACAAGCGGTTTGTGCAGAGTATCTTTATGAACAAATGCTACCTCTCCTTTTCACCAGGTCCAAGTACTTCTGTTACCGCACCATTACCTACACCTTTGCCTAAGAGACGGTCAAGAATGTTAGAAGAATTCATCAACTTTGCACCTTCACTGATATTAGCTTAAGAGGTATTGTTTAGGTCAGTAGGGGTGTGTTACTGCAATAAATACCTTCAAAGCCTTGATTCTCGTGGATTTCGCGTGGAGAACCACTTAGTTCTTTGCCCTCTAATACAGCCATCAAGCATTGGTGAATGCAGATGTACTGTTGTTCCGTCTGAACCATCCAGACGCGCTCCTTCCGCATTGCGTACACAATTCCGAAGATATCCACATAGTCGGAGACGAGAATCTGCTGCAGGATGCGGTCTAGGCATATGAAAGTACCTGATCGTCCTACACCCGCACTGCAATGAACCACAATGGGTCTTTGATCGGAACCCACGCGTTCCCGGAATGCTCGTACAAATCTGACGAGAGTGTGTGGTGGGTTTGGTACCCCAAAGTCGGGCCAAGTTGTAAAGTGGAAATGTCTGATGACACGTTGCGTATCTCCCTACATTGTTCAAAAAGTTATATAATATGAGGGACCCAGAGTATAAAAATAGGCTTACCCGGCACACCATAAACTCGGAGATATTCCAGTCAGGGTACCGTGTCTCATTGAGTATTTGTACGGATATATCTCCGTAGTACACTGGCATTGTATCATATGGCCAGTAATGATCACATTTCTCACGACCCTTTTCCACGCAGCGTGTGAGCATAATAATTGCGCGTGAATTACTCTCCCAGCACATTCGCCAGAAGTCATCACGCGTGGAATGTAATGGTCCTTGCGTCACAATAAATTCTCGGGGCGAGTTGTGACCCTAAATATTTAAAATGAAAGTGGTTAGATTTCATAATTCTAATTATAAGGGCAATGTGATACCCACAGGCACATAATTTGCATTTATATAATCCGAACCCTCTTCGTCATCAACAGGTTGCAGTTTATATCGGGAATGGTCATATGGCAGAATATTGGTGAACCGATTCTTTGGACGGTTGCATGGTAAATCTGCAAAGCTACATGCTTGTTCACGGCCCACAATTTTCAATTCTTCAAATTCTTCGCTAAAACTGTAAAGCAAAACCAAAAATATAGTTTATTTAGTTTCTACTTTCACTTTAAGTTTAGTTTACCGAAAATCTGAGTCAGCGGACATCAATCTGTAGTGATTACTAAAGTTTTCTATGCGTATCGGGCGACTGGTCTCAATGACTGAATCCGGCAAGGACATGTTATCATTTGTGCGAGTCTCAGTGGCTTTCCTGGCATTGGCGCGCCGCTTGCGAATGATTAAGATGATAAGACCGGAGGTAATCAGCAAGGCGGGAATCGTGATGCCCAAAATAAGCGGCGTGTTGTTCTGGTCTGAAAGCGATAAGACGTTTGTTTGAGATTGTGCGTTATCGCGAATCCACGAAGCGTTACCTGTTTGGATTGGAAAGCTATACCGCGTGTCCGTAAACTTATCGGGTGCAGTGAACGCGCGTATTTTCACTTTGTAGGTTGACCCGGATTTAAGTGGGCCATTGCAATAGCCCGTCTGGCGAATATCGCAAGTGTCACTGCCGATCGTGAAATCTTCCACGGAGCTGTTATGGAATGGGTAATACGGTTCCATGATCTGATAAGGAGGCCACACGGAGTACGCTTGCACATCGCGCCAAGATGGCATCTCCAATCCGGAAGCGTTCTTGGAATCATCCTCCGCAACGATAATCGTATACGAAATTATAGGCCCGTTCTGCTCGCTGAAGTAATTCTTCCGGAAGCGGATCTGTATGGTTGTTGAACTCTTGCACACTTCTGTTGGTACGACTATTCCTCGCGGAGATGGAGGTGCAAGAATGGGCATCTTTTGAATGTAAGTTGTCTCAGGTCCAAACCCAACTTTCGTTTCTGCTTGAATCCGGAAGACATAAGTCCTTCCGGGTATAAGTTGTCGAATTACGCCAGTAAATTCATCAGGGCCGAAATCCTTGGATAATGTATGTGTAGATCTCTATATTTAAAACATTGATTAGCAATGAAAGTAATTAATAATTTCGTACTTACATCAAGACCGTAGGTGATTGTAAATTTCCTAATAATGCCATTTTGTTCGGTGAGTGGCAGAGACCACTTGAAAGTAATGTCACTTGGTTGAATATCCGTGGGATAAAACTTCTCCACTTTGCCGGGGACAGACTCCTTCGTGGTAAATATTGCGGAGACCGGGAGTGATCTCCTTAGAATACTGGACTCGGTTCCACTACGTACAACTACAGTAAAAGTATAATTCCGATGTGGTTTCAGATCCACAATGGTTATTGAGTTAAAAAGGGTGAGGTTCTGAATATAGACATTGTCCGCTGTGAGATATTGCACCTCAAATGCATTGTATTCCCCGCGTGGGGTCATCCAGGATAAGGTTATTTCCGTATCGGAAATATAAGTCGCGTTTATGCCGGGTATTTGTTCAGGGTATAATCTGTCCTGTCGTTGAAGTGGTTGACTAGGGACATTTGCAGATACGGTCCACACTGTTATATTGTACAGACGTCCCGGTACCAGTCCGGTGAAAGTCACCAGTCTGTCAGAGTCATTCGCTGCTTTTTCTTGTTCGGGTATACTTGGTTCAGAGAGCGAGAATCTGTACAGATCAAACTTGGAGCTGTCGGCTGGGGTTGGGGTGTATCGTAAGCTGATGGTATCTGTGGTTTGTTGATTGTTCACCACCACAAGTTCAGATTGAATTAAAGGCACTGTAAGAATATTAAACAAGATATTAAAATGACATTTCAAATATTGCATTGAGTTCGTACTGGTTCGGGTTTTCAATTGAGTGATGTCACTCTCCAGGTCATTGCTAATTGCTTGGATATCAAATTCATACTCCACCCCAGGCATCAAATCCCCAACGAGAAGCCGAATGGGTCCGGTGCTGTTATTATCCTGGGAAACATTCCGCTTGTTGATTTGATTATGGTGACCAGTTTCCCACCATCGAACGACGTACGTCTCCACACGACCCTCGGGTCTAGGCCATTCCAGCGTAACGTTATTTGAGTCAACCAATGGCGCAATATTCGAAACGGGGTTCGGACCTGTGGATTTCACAGTAAATCATAACTTTCTGTGGTTGTGAGAAGTAAAATAATCTTCATTAAATTTTACTTACGGACAGTATGATTCAACTGTTGCGGTTCATTACTTTCCAAGCCATAACTCACGGTGTTCACTTGGATGGTATATCGCTCGCCTGGGGTCATATCTGCCACCTCAGCCT
>NBZA01000668.1:21336-39770 GCA_003054995.1 Aleochara bilineata
AATGTCAATTTATATTTTTCTTAGAGTTAACTTAAGCTTTGAATAGATTTGAAAGAATTAATTGTCATTGTGCTCAATTCTCACTCACAAATAGCAAATATTACTAAAACTGTTCAATCTTTCGAATAACAACAAGAACACAAGGTGAACATCTATCAACGGGCAGCAAAGGCAAAACGAATGATCATTAATTATGCAATTGCATCCCGCAATCTGTTTGCACAACCGACATAGTATGCATTCGCATCCTATGATTATTCATCTTTTTATTACACGCAAATCTAATAAAAATGCTTCTGGAATTAACCTTAATTACGTGCGCATTACACATCATTTTTACGCGTAATCAGTTACGCGAATTACATTGAAAGTTTACGTGCTAATTGACCGATAGATACTTATTCTGATGACTTATTGCAAAATTTAATGAATTAAGAGAAAACTGCAAAAAGTAAAAGTGCGTGAAAAGTGAAAACTAATTACTTGGTAGGCCTGAACGAGTTAATTGCTAGCTATAATCAAATCTATTCCTTGTATTAGATTAGGAAATATTTTAAAAGTAATATCAATAAAAGTAAGTTACCGGTAAACAACGTGGAGGCGAGCACCAAACAAAAACAAAAGCAGAAGACCAAGAAGAGCGCACTTTCACATTTGACCTGCGCCTGGGCCTGAGATTTTCGAGTCGAAACAGGACCAGAACCAGTACTCATCATCACGTCCAACTGAGGTTTTCACTTCTTCACGTGTTAATAGAATTGATCTATCAAATAAATCGACTTGTCACCAAAGTCCCAAACGGCCGCACACACACGTCACCTCATATGCGACTCTTTCTCCGACTTGCGGCAAGTGAAAGCATCAACAGTGAATTTTGATTGCACGCCGAAGCGACATTTTCTACTCCAAGCCTTTGAACTTTGGTTTCGTTAATGAGTAAACTTGATTAAATTGATTTAGCCACGAGGAGAAGAGTGCGCTGGAATTCGGAACGCGGACCAAGTCAAGCGGCAAGGTAAGACAAGACAAGACGCTAACTCGAAAATACGAGCGTGCGCTTAGACAAGCACTCGCGAGCAGACTGAAAGTAAAAACATGAGTAAAAACGCACGTTGCACACGTATGTCAACGAATTAAGAGCTCCTAGTGGTGGTATGTTTAGTTCTTGAGAATGGGTTCGTGTAGGTTCTTCTAGAACTTATTATAATCATAGCATTTAATGTGTTAAGAAGAATTCGACCTTAAAATGTTTTCAAAATCAAAAGGTGGTTTGCATTGAATGTGAGCGTCTTCTTCTCTTCGAGCGTAATCGTTACTTAATCAAAAATAACACAAACATGTAACATCATTGCAATTCAATATCAAGAGAAAATAGTTTATTATTCTTTTTTGTAAGTACACGTAATCAAACCACAATTAAGTTACATAGAAAACTGTGGTTTTAATAAATGCAGTTAGAATAATATTCATACTTTGTATTGTATTCTAACAATAAAAGACTACAAACAGAGTATTTGTTTATTTAGGTCATATATTGATTTAAATTTGTTTAATATCAACTATTGATTATATAATGCTAATTACATCAGACGTTTTTAATTAATTAAGTATTGAATTAAAAAAGCAAAAGGCGGGAATTTTTTTGGGGCATCATAAAACTGCTTGCAGTTTTGTAATCTGCGTGGTTTGAAGTTTCTTTTGGTACCAAAATCATTGGAATACTAGACAAAAAAACAAAAAGTTTTTTGCCTAATATGAGGTTTGGCCAAATTTTTCTAGAATTTCACAAATATGCAAATATCTCTTGACCTATGCAAGATAGCAATTCAGCTTTAGCATTATTCGATTCTGAATGAAATTTTACACAAAATAAGTGGTTAAACCATATACTTGTCATTATTTTATGCGGAGTTATGAATTATTGCCAATTTCCTATTTTTGATAGAAAAAATTTTCATGTGTTTAATGTCAAATATCTTTCGAACCGCAAAAGATAGAATTTTCACTTAAAGCTCATTGGACTCCGAATTGAATTTTACACAAAATAAGTGGTTAAACGAACAATTTGCTTTATTTCTAAGCAAAGTTATTGAAGTTTGAAATTTTCGTAATTTTCCAAAAAATATCAAAATTTATGATTTTAGACACTTTATGCCGATTACATTACAATTTCACAAATATGGAAATATCTCTTGACCTATGCAAGATAGCAACTCAGCTTTGATTTTAATCGATTTTGAATGAAATTTTAGACAAAATAAGTGGTTAAACCATATACTTGTCATTATTTTAATAATTTGCCTTTCTTCTATGCAGAGTTATTAAGGTTTGAAAATTTCATAATTTTCAAACAAAAATCTAAATTTTTATGAAACCTTCAACTTTAATGTCGAATATCTCGCGTTCTATGGCGAATATTGGAAAACTGTTTACAGTTTTGTAATCTGCGTGCTTTGAACTTTCTTTTGGTACCAAAGTCATTGGAATATTAGACAAAAATTGAATTTTTATTTTTGCGTAATATGAGGTTTGGCTTTTTAGTGAGGTTTATTGACTAAGGTAGTTTCGATTTCTTTTTCATATTAAAATATAATGTACATAGGTACGAGCATGTGTTTAAACATAGGAGTAAAAGTTCCAAATACATAATTTCTCTTTCTTTTTTGTACGTTCTCTTTGTGTAAATAAAGAATCTGTACATTTCCGAAGCTAAAGTGTGTCTTTAAGGCAATTATGCTTGGAATTTAGACTTTGATCACTCAGAACTCGCCTTTCTTTTTCAATGTTAAGGTCACATCTTATGAAATAAACATGTATTTTCATAATTATTTATTTATTCACTTGTCATACTGCAGAATAACAATAATTATTACTTTAGTTCTGCGTTAATTGCAGCACACCCCAAATATTTATTGGAAGGTAACTCATCAACGCGGATTTCCACATAGAAGCTTCCCTTTATGGGCAGGTTTATATTAATCTTTTTCACATCAAGCTGAATTTTTGTGTTGAATGTTCCCTGTGTATGTTGATAATTATAAAGTTTATTTGTACATTTCTTATTCGTAATTAGACTTACACTTTTAATTGGGCAGCCCTTGTTAATTTTTGCTGCATCTCTCACTTCAAAGTATGCTTCTCCTATCATAGTCTCCAGTGCTCTACATCCGTTTTTACCATTGAATTCTATGGGAAGTTTTCTTCCATTTTTAAAGATAGTTGCTCGGTACTTAAATAGAATATTTATCAGATATCTCCAAAGATATCTGTATGATTATATTACTCGTACCTTTGTGTTATCACCAACATCCAACCCCACAACTGCTCGCAAAATCCCTGAATGTACGTAATTTCCCAGATGCGTTATATTCTTGAATTCCACTTGAATTTTATCATTCTTGCCCTTAACGGGATCACACAAACCAAACTTTGAAATGACTACATTCAAAGCGCTACTGAGCTGCAACTCAGTGAAGAGAAATAGTCCAAGGATGGATATTAAAAACCACTTCATTTTAGCGAGTATATAAACTATTATTAAAAGTATCAATCATGGATTTTTTATTTATATGCAAGTTCCTAGCGGTAATTCTTATCGCACTCAGACGATCAATGTAATGGTTTTTAAATCACAAGCGTCCGGGATATCAAATATTATAGTATTATTAAGTTACTCTCAGCAAGATAGATAGAACCATGTTTAAACAGGAGTAATTTATTTAAATCTTAAATAATTATCAGTGCAATTCTGCCTCGATATCACTGCATCCCAAATGTCTATTTGATGGCAGCTCCCAGGCATGGATCTCCACCCGAAAGACACCCTTTATAGGTATGGGTATTTTAATTTTCTTCAAATCCAATACCAAATTATCAGCCGAATAATTTCCCTAAAAACAACCAAAAATTGCACCCATTTTGTTGAATAATTATGCTCATAACTAACACTTTTAATTGGACACCCGGAATTGATATTCGCCAACTTTATAACTTCGTTATATAGCTCGGAAAACATGGCTTGTAAAGCTTTACAGCCGTTTGTGCCCGCGAATCCAAACGGCAGTTTCCGTCCGTTTTTATAAATAAATGCTTTGTACTGAAATTTGTTAATGAAACAATAGAGTTTAAAATATGCGCGTTTGTTATACTTTGGTGTTGTCCTCCACGTCAATCCCAGCGAATGCATGCAAGTTTCCAGAATGAACATAATTTCCCAAATGAGTTATATTAGTTATGGAAAACTGTGTGGTATCATTCAGCCCCTTTACAGGGTCACATAGTTCAATTTTGGACAGCACCACATTCAAGCTGAAAACAAATTCAAATTTAGTAACGAAAAATAGCAAAAAACAACTAAGAAACATCATTTTTTTCAAACAAACAACTGAAAAGTATCAAGTGGAACGTTTGTCATTTTTATATGCAAAATGCTACTCAAAATTTGTGAACAGATTTATATCAATAATTGTTTCATAGTTTATAAATGGTAGGTAATATCCTGAACATTTAAACCTTATCTAATGTAATTTTACTTACAGATTTAAATTATTTTTCTGTTATTGGAACTGTCATGTCGTGACATCGTGTGTACCATGTCTAAAGTTCAAAAATTTTAGTAAAGATCCCTGACTGTGCCTTACTCATGACTGAGCATCATACACATAGACGCTTATCAGCCCAGTCATTATGTATTACTTAAGTCGCCGACTAATGTCGCAGCTGATCGAACACAAACACCTCCGGGAAATCTTCAATGCGGCAGTGCAAGCAGTGCGGCCCCCGGTTCTCATCCAAAAAAGTGTGAAGCTTCTTGACAATGGCACGGTGCGTGTCTTCGACGACGAAATCAAGCTAAAAAGACACTGCTATGTGGTGGGTTTTGGCAAAGCATGCTTGGAGATGGCCGCTGAGCTGGTGCACATCTTAGGCAACCACATTCACAGAGGAATTATCTCCATACCGGTTGGGGCCCTTCATCACCAGACCCGCGACCTGCATCATCTCAGGGAGAAAATCGTGATATACGAAGGAGCTAAGAACAATCTTCCGGACGAGGACGCTCACATGGCTGCGAAACAAATTGCAGAGTTGTGCCTTTATCTGCAGGAAGACGATGTTCTCTTTGTCCTTGTATCTGGCGGGGGCTCAGCATTGCTACCAATGCCCAAGGATGGGGTCACCGTGAAAGAGAAGAGACGCATAGTCAGGATGTTAATGCAGCAAGGAGCCAACATTTCTGAAATCAATCATGTTCGTATCCATCTGTCACAGCTGAAGGGCGGAGGGTTAGCGAGACTCGCATATCCGGCCAAGATCTATACCTTGATCATCAGTGATGTAATTGGGGATCCAATGCATCTCATTGCAAGTGGTCCAACTGCACTCCCTCCAGCGAAACCGTTCACAGCAGAGGAAGTCTTGATGAAATACGGAATTGTTGGTGACGTATCTGCGCAAGCCTTGGCTTATGTAAGAGAAGAAGCCGCACTAACGTTTCCTCCTAAAACGTTTGACAACGTGCATAATCATATAATAGGTACAAATAATCTTGCTTGTAGAGGTGCAGCTGCCAAAGCTGAAGAATTAGGATACACAGTCATTATATTATCTACGACGATTTCCGGACTTGTGCCAGACGTTGCTAAATATTATGCCCACATGATTAAATATATTCTGAAACAACACGAAAGAAAGTTCCAATTCAAAGATCTCCAACTGAATGCAGATGCCATGAGTAAACTTGAAAAAGTTCGGGAGTCCACCGAGCCGATATGTTTGATTCTAGGCGGAGAGACCACTGTAGAGGTAAATCCCGGGGGACTGGGTGGCAGAAACATGCAGTTGGCACTTGAGCTAAGTATGCAGATTCGTGACATTGATGGTGCTTACTTCTTGAGTGCTGGTACGGATGGGATTGATGGGCCTACAGTTGCCGCAGGAGCGTTTGCTATTAAAATACCCGAACCTAGGTTCGCTCGTAAAGCTCTGAACAATACAGATACTTATAATTATTATTATAATCTTGAGGGAGGTAAGTATCTTCTGCAAATTGGTCACACGGGTACAAATGTTAGTGATGTGCATTTATTTATAATAAAACCCCCACAGTAAAGTGTCTTGTACCTGTTAAAAATTGATTTAAAATTCATATTTTACATTGTAGGGAGCGGGTATAATGCACATGCGTGAACAGAGTGAGTGTGGTTGCCTATAGAGGAAGCGTAAAATTGGAGAGCGCTCTCGGCTGCGTCGCAGTACGTTGGCAACACTCGCAGCCGAAAGGTGCAATCAGCTGATTCATGCGGTCGTTCCTGCTATGGCGTGCAATTCCAACCACACCGGGGAAGATACGTGATATCCAGACGTAGTTGAAACGTGTTCAGACAAATCTTTTCGGGCAAGATGTCTGTGGCGAACTTTTATCTGCTTACTTTGCTCACGCTCTGCGTTTGCACAGTGAGCCGCCAGCAGTTGGTGATCAACGTGCGAAATCAGGTATGTAAGTCTTGTAATCTATTGGTGGCGGCGGCGGCGGCAGTGGTGAGTTCTGTTGTATTAACCAACATGCCCTTGAACTCAATTATATGCCGCCAGCCGTGTTGTGTGAAACATAAACAGCAGTTGCTGGTCAGGGAGGCGTTGCATGAAATGCAATGCAATTGATCAAACAGCCTAGCCTCGTGGTTAATTATTGTCGCATTTCTATTTGACCGTCGAGCAATTTAGTCGCAGAATCGTATAAATATTTTACGATGCTGTTAAACCATTAGTTACCCTGGAGAGCTCCGCCGACAAATTATCTTTTATTGCAAAGATATAGGCGTTGTTTTTGTGAGCGGCTGATAAATCTATAAAATTTGCAGTAAACAGGAAGGGCAATAAAGATTAGTCAGTATCAGTCCGGATTGTATATTGAATTATGGCCAGATAGAGCTGGACTTCGCTCCAGCCTGAACGAAATAGTTTAAACTGGAGTGTTTGTTACGTTCTTTCACCGTGCAACAAGTTTCGCTGGGATGTGCACCCGGCACCAGCACGAGTGACTAGCATATATTCAGCCAGAACGACGACGATTGCGACAGACATTTGCTGTCTGTTGGTTGTTGTTCTTGGTGCTCGGTGGGAACATTGGTCAAACAGGTTCAACATTCAATTTACATGCGTACGGTATTTGCCGGCATCCCCGACGTGTACTTATTCCAATATTTATATTGCGACGCAGGCGCAAATGCAACAGCAAAGGCGAATTCGAATTGGAATTGTTCACAGTATGTATTCCCGGTTTGTTTCTACGTTGTTGAGTTCGCAATAGAGCAATGGATTTTTCATGTAAATTCCGATATGAAAGTAGCAATACGAGGGCGATTCGGTGAATGAAAAACACCTATTCGACTCTTCGCAAATCTATGCTTTGGGGGAGGAAAAATTCAATTTTGTCTCTACAATGGAACTTGTATGAGCTGTAGAATGATTGGAATTTCACTTGAATTTTTCAGATGCGTAGGAGCTAGCATGTGTTTTTTGTTCCACATATGTAGATATTATTTGTGTGCCCAATGATATTACTCAGATAATATACAAACACGGTAATTAGTCAAAGTAATTTACCAAGTCAATAATAATTATTTAATAGTGCACAGCGACCGGATATAATCGTAAAATCAATAATCATTACTGTTACGGCAGGTAATAATAATAATTTATATTTCTTATATTAATATTGGAAATGATTAAACAATAATAAAAGCATCTAAAATAATAACTCTAAAACAATAATAATAAGTCATTAAAATACATTAATTAAAACTTAAATAATGAACAATTAAATAAACATTACTTTAAGTTTCCTTAATAACTAGCAACAGTAACGAAGAAATCACAAAATAAGAAATTATATTTAAATTTTCTATAAAAAACTACTCTAAACCCTAATTAATAAAAGTAACAACAGATCGCTAAGAAAATATATTAATGATCAATATCAGAACTAATTAATCTTTACGTTTAACGAAGAAGTTCCTAATTATTAATTAAATTAAAACTTAAGTTAAACCTTAAATAATGAACAATTAATTAAAATTATTTTAAGTTTCCTTAATAACTGGTAACAGTAACGAAGAAATCATAAAATAAGAAATTCTATTTAAATATTTCTATAAAAAACTACTACTAAACACTAATTAAAGGAAAAAACAACAGATCGCTAAGCAATTATATTAAAGACCATTATCAGGACTAATTAATCTTTACTCTTAACTAAGAAGTAACTAATTATTAATTAAATTAAAATTGAAACTGGAATTAAAATACACTACAATAAATATCAAATCCAATATAAAAACTAAATGATTAAACTGCTAAACTAAAACCTAGAAGGAGGAAGTAATATAAATAAAATAAAATTTAATAAACAACATTTAAGTTTTTAATGATAAATACAACAATTGATAAAGAAACATTTTAAAATAATGATTTTAAATAATCTACATTGCAAGGATAATATTTTTCTATGTTTAACGGAGGGAGCTTTTGGGATATTCTTATCTTATTCTGTGAGAGAAATGAATGGAGGACGATCAAGGATATATTTACAAAGGTTACATTTTCTGTTCCTCGAACAATTCATGATTAAAGATGCAGCTAAAAACGTTCATCAGGATCCGCGTCAACGCCATGATGCGACTCATCGTCTGCCTCTTATTCTAAGGATCGTTCAATGTCGCCATTGTCCTTGTCATCATCTTTGCTTGGAGAACGAATTAAGAAAGCAGAGCGAAAGACGCAAGGAGTGAGAGAGACTGGCAAATAAGAGCAGATAAAATAATGTACATCCGTATTAAAGACGCTCACAAAGGAATATAAATTCTTCATTTTTCGTTGCAACAATACAGATGCAACTAGAGGTATCCAGGCACCCAGGCAGACATTTGCCCTTTCTGAACGCTTCGCGTCATTTTTCTTGGGTAATTTGTGCTCCTAGACTGCATTCGCCAGTGAATAGTATTTTTATTCACAGTCTGGCAATACTGGCTGTCTTGGCAACACACCACACACACGCAGTAATATTTGCAATATTTGAATGCGCCATCCATGGAAGGATTCTGTTCAGCCGCGTGCTTGTGTGTGGTCTTTCCCCCTGATTAAAATTCATGGCATGCGTACCATGCCAGGCCAGACCAGAGTAGAGTAGACCAGACCAGACGGAATATGGAATTGAAGCAAAACAGCAAGGACATCGACACTTTTAACATGCCACCCGTGCAGTATTTCCATCTCGCTCGCCCTTCGCAGTCAGGAGTACAGAATGTGTTCATGCTTTTAAAGAAAATATGAGTACCAATCGTTTGTCACGTTTTTTCTTGTTAGCACGTATGTGGGAGGACATAAAATAAGGGAGTTGTACGAGCACGTGCGAGAAAAGAAAAGACATTTGACATACCTGGATGGTCGTACTTTACATAATTGACTGGTGGGGCTCAACGGTAGCGGCGAGAACGGGCAGCGACGGGTCTGAAAGCAAATTTGCTGGATCAAAGCAAATCCCGAAAGAGGGAAGCCTGGGCGCGAGTAAATCCTACTTCGGCGATGTCGTCCTCCCGACAATAACGACGACGCACTGCTCGATCCACAAGTAGATGAAGATCCGGATACGGATACAGATACATACACGGACTGGAGTCGATTTGAACGAACAACGAACGAAGGAACGAGCGAACAGTGAGTGAGCAAACGAACCAAGGAGCGAACGCTTTGTGATGGGATAGCATTGGGGTGGAAACACGACGGGCACACATTGCCAGATAAACATGTAGACGGCGCGAATTATACTTGATGTGATAAGACGCACCACCTTTGTGTCTCGTGCTCATTTCGCTTCCTTCGTTCGTATCCAGTTTCAACGCAATGCAGAACAGAGCAGAGGAGAGTGGAGCAGGGCTGTGTTACATCCGCCATTATCATTTGCGCTCCTGCCGTCTATGCAAACTTCTTTTATGGTTTCTCATTACTCGAACTCACCCTTTGTCGTATTACACAAATTTTACAAGTCTTACAAGTATTTTATGTTTGTTTGCGAACTGGGTATGAGAGTATCAGGGAGAAGGAAGCTTTAGGGAGGAAATGGTTTCCCACCTTTGGAAAATATTAATCAGAGAATGTGCCGCGTCTGGAGGGCTTTGTCTACATGAAAGGAGCGATTCGTTAGCGGTGATGTATCGTTGACGTCGTTTAGCGGTCTGATTGGTGGCCATTGTGTGTCCGATCAATTGTATTCCACCGCCGCCGATATTGGCAGACTGAGGAGACTAACAGTCAGTTCGCTTTTGTTCCACTCGCCTCGGCGAAGGTGACTTATGACCTCGCGTTTTTCCTCTGCACGCCGATAAAAAACGCCAAACAAAGGCGTCTTTTTGCGGGCGAGAATAAATCTTAATGACTCTGCTCCGCTGCTCTACTGATGCTCGGAGCGCTGCTGCTTAGTTGTCTTCCGTAAATATGCAAATGTCCACAGCGTGGGCATTAACAATAAGAGGATGCGCAGTCAAGATTTATGCACTTGGACTTAGTCGCTGCTTCGGTCTCAGCTCGGCAATTTGGTGTCGGTCGTTGAGGTTTCAAGCCGGAATTAAGCCGTGCTCGGTGCCACCGAAACCAGACAACAACAACAACAGCGCCAGCAATACCCGGGACCTGAAAAGGATAAAAAGGATTCGCTTGCTTGAAATTAAAAATCTTAATTACTTCTCTGGAAAGGAATTGTACTTCACTTTGTTTCTTCTTCTTGGATTTGGACTTGCGAAGTTATTTATTGGAGATTTAATTTCTGGAAAATATTCAAGGATGTGACACGAATTGACTTTTGGTAGCAAGCACGAGGTTCAGGAAGGATTATTATAGCAGGAGCTCAGAGGTGCACGAGCAAGGCAGGCGACCTCATATCGATGATGCCTATACGTGCGAGGCGCCTCTTCATTATTTCCATCATAGCTAGCTCTCCTTCCCTTCCCATCGTATCGTATCAGATTCTATCCGTAATCCAATCACGCTGGAATTTTATTGTCCTCGATTTTAATTCCATTCTCTTGTCAGAATGAATATTCCTTTCGTGCAACATTACATATTTTAGAACTATCGCTGTGTAACAGCCGACTTGACTTGGCTCTGATTTCATCTGACGACAAGGAACAGAGGATTGCAGCTGAAAGAAGAAGAGGCAATCTTATTAAGGAAAGGTCGCCCGCTTGGGTCTCTCGGCAGACAGGCATTTGATAATACGCTTTGTAATAGCCAACCAGCAAGCGGACTTTGTAGGGCTTTGGTGTGTTTTTAATGCTTCCTTTTTGTTTCGCTCCTCTTAAAGAGACATTAAAAGCGCCGGATGGCAGCGATAATTAATTGTCCTTTCTACGCTGGCACCCTCTGAGGTTCTGCCATTTTTTGATCGATTGTGTACAACATGTTGTCTTAATGTTCTGGTAACGCCTGCTGGAAGGTTAAAGAGACGAATAGAGAAGGAACTTCTTGGATAATGAAGAAGAACAAAGCAAAGCATAATAGATACTTGAAGGAGTCCAAATGGTTTACCATTTGTTCAGGAAAAATTACATCTGTGCACATTTGTAAGACTTATGTTGGGCATTTGTGCTTAAAGGTGGACATTTATTATAAGCGAAACAACATTGTTAATTTGTGGCAAGTGCATTGCAGGTAATGGCTCTGCACGAAACCTGAAGCCTGAAGCGAAGTGAACATTTGCATGTTCAAGCGGCGGAAATAAGGGTTGTTAACCATCGCTTGTCTTAATTATGCAACAACATGCGCGGTATCGCTGCCTAAGTGCACAAAATCTGTGGAACGTCGAAAAGTCACAGACGATGACAATTAAATTTTATGACTTTTTATCGGCTGAACTTTTCTGACGGGACAATCCCTGGTTGTTCAAACCGATTAAGGATGAATGATATTTTTGGATGAACGTGGTATCGCTGTTTGTAGTTTTCAATTTTGCTATGGAAAAACTCAGCGACAAAAACGGCAACGCATAGGCCGACACCCCACAGGAACAGCACGAACGCCTGCTTCACGTCAATAATGGCAATGCTTTTGAATGACGGCGCCACGCCGATGCATTTCGGTGCCATCACAAAGCGCAGTGAGTGCCGCTGATGCAACCCGGTTTCCCGAATTCTAAACAACCTATGAGATACATTTGATACAAATATTACACCTCTCTGTTGTAAGTCTTTAAACCGTTATCCTTACCCAACTTTGATCATTTCTGTATACTCAGAATGTTTCATCGATGCCAAGTATCCCGAATTGGAGTCGATTATCCCATCTAAGTATTGCAGACTGCAAACTTCTTCTTCTGGGAAGTGCTTTTGCATATACAAGTACGCAGGTAACATCTCAGTGTGGAACGCGTATCCTCCTTTCCTCACACGTGGCATTCCTTCTGATATTGATAAATATCCATGGTCGCCGATCTTCTTCTGGACTAGACCTCTCTTGATTGGATCGGACATATTCTGAAGATACGTACATACATAAGAGATTTGCTAATATCTACTTAATTTTGTTTCAATTGCGTTTTACCGACAAATACAGGCGCATGTAGCTGGTGCTCAGTGTGCCTGCCGCCAAGGGACTCTCGAGCAATTCGTGTAAACTGTTTAGCGTCTTTGTACTCTGCAGCAGAGTGACAATAATTGCTGAATAGGCGACGTAGAACAGCATGAACGAGGTGAACACGGTGAGGAAAAGTATTTTCGCTGGCGTTGTTGCCACGTCTATTACCGTACCTTGGGTTGGTTGTAACATGAAACCGAATTGATTCAGTGCAAATGTAATTGTTTTGTTCACTTGACTGTGTATTGTATTGTATTGCTCACCCTGCTGACAAACCGCTTCCAACCCGACGAGCAGGCTATCCGAGATTGTGGCATTATTAAGTTGGTGTTTTCTTTCAAAGTACAAACTGACTGCGACTAGGCAACAGGATAATAAGTAGAGGGCGCTGAGACAAAGCCACATGTTCGTGTCGAATGCCACAAAGAAAATGTTACGGACCGACGAGATTGAGGGTCGTTTCAGGACAAATGCCAAGCCGGCTACTTGGTTTCCCTGCATGATGTACGATGCATAAGGGATGCGTTGTTTGTTATAGACTACGATCGAATCTACAAGATTCTCTATTAGTTCGTAATGGTAGAGTGTGTAAAGAGATCTACTTGAGAAGTGCAGGTGTCCGGCAGAGAGGTCACCGATTATCCCGTCGTAGCTTCTTGTTTTCGGATTGTAATAGCCGTACGTTTGGTAAAATACAAACTTGGGGGTTGTGTTCAGCAAATGGCTGAGGCTTTCAGTTGCTCCGTATGTTATCTTTGCGAATGTGTCTATCTCAGGATATCTAAAAGTACATAAATAATTATTTAAACTTAAAATAAATTTATAAAATTAAAACTGATAAAAATAATATTTTAAAATTTACTTAAAAGATTTCACCTAAAAGTTGTAACATATTTAGCCGATTCCATATTTTCTAGCTTATAACCGGATTTGAAAATCATTTTATGCAGATTTCTTCTTCTTGATTGAATCTCTTTCTTGTATTGCATCAAGAAAATCCCTGTTCTTCTGCTCCAATTGCCATACGGTTCAAAGACAAGGGGCGTTTGGTTCGTGTATCGAAATACCTGAAAGAGTTGAACTCTTTGCTCAGCTTTGGGTGGAAATTCTGCGAAAATGATGCGACTCATGATTGTGAATTCTCTCTCGTACTTTATCAGCGCATTTCGATCGGTGCCGATGAGAATATCGTGGTTATTGAGTGTAATATTCTCTTTGGCAATTGCGGGACAATTGAGGTCGATTACGCTGCGATAATTAAACAGCACGTTATCATGGTGTCGCTGCGATTGCACAAAAGCACCACTTGTAGTTTTCATCAAGTGATTGACGTCCTTTCGCTTCCAACATGTGCTTGCCTGTGACTGAAACATTGTTATAAATGATTTCGACTGGATGTTATTATCCAGCAAGTCTATCAGGAATAAATGTTTCTGGCCATTCGAACCCGAAATGAGCCAGAGGCAGGCTAAAATCGTATTAACAGATTGCATTCTTGTGAGCTTTATTCAACGTTTGCGAATTGATTTTTTTATTTCTTGCTTTTTATAGCATTTTCAAGGTTTAATCATAACCCTGTGGGGTATAATTTTTTAAGGGTAGTTTAACCTATAATTTGCAAAAACGTGTGTTTAGAAAAATAATCATAGGCAAAAACAAAGAAAAGATAGATTTATGTAGAATTAAAGAGTTTGCCGTGCAGGAGTTTTGAGAGAAATTCAATAAACAAAACAGCGAGTGAAATGAAAAAGCCACCTAGAAAAATGACGAAAGCGCTCTTGACGTCGCCGATCGCGATGCTCTTGAAGGAAGGAGCAATACCGATGCACTTTGGCTTGTTGACGAAACGCTGAGCGTACCGTTGATGCAATCCTGTTTCCTTCGCCCTGAGCGCTCTGCAAATGCAAATTCAGATTCTGAGACTCTGACTTATTATAATCGCATTGCATAAACGCGTAACAAAATGCTTACGCTACTTTCGCTATTATCTTGTACGGTGACCTCTGGGCGAAGGCAAAGTAGCCCGTCTCAGGGCCGATAAATCCTTCCAGCGTTTGCACGGCGCAGACGTCGTTCAAGTCGTAATGCCGCTGCATGTAATGCAGGGCTGGCTGGCTCTCAGCGTGGAATGCAAATGCGTCCCGCTGAATACGGTCAACTCCGACTTCTAAAGGATAAAAGCCTTTTGCTGTGATTTTCGTTCGGTAAATCGCCTGCTTAATTGGATCTTCTGAACTCTGAATGCACACACAATTCACAAAATGAGGAAAATATAATACTAAGTGGTATATTCTTACTTCAAGATAATGTTTAGAGTAGTGGGTGTATTGCGCTCCTATTTGAAACTTACTCTCGAGTAACTCCTTCTGCGACTTGAGAGTATGCGTACTTTGCAGTAGAGTGACAATCAGCGCCGAGTAAGCGACGTAGATGAGCATGAACGATAGGAAAATCGTGAAGAGCAGGACACTGGCAGTGGTTGTACGAGTGATTGCGGTTGTTCCTTGCTGACACACGGCTTCCAGGCCAAGCAGGATTGCGTCCGATACCCGCAGCGTTTCATTGTCATAGAGTCGTTGCTCTGCGTAAAAGACAACGCAGCTGAGAAGTGTGCACAAAGCTAGGAGAGCGCCCAGACTGTACCAGACTTTATTGCTGAACGAAATGGCGAATATGTCGGCGACGAAGGAAAGGGGCGGCCGTTTCAGCAGGAATAGCTGCGGCATCGTTGCTGTTACTAAAGTGATGTAATAAACATGGGGCATGCGTTGTTGGGTGATAACCAGAGTTGATACTGCAATTCAGTCAATGACAAATACTCTGATATTTGGCAGGATTAAAGGGTGTCGGTGACTTACAGCACATGGCGACGTCTCCTGTTCGCAGGCTTTCAATAATCCCATTCCACTTGCCCGTAGTTTTGTTGAATTGCCCGTATTCAGCCATCCATATTTTCGTGTAAGTAATATTCAGGCTATCAGCTACAAGGACAAATAGACCATAGCCTAATCGAGGATAAATATCCTTGGACGGTTCTCTGAAATTACAAATTGTTAGTGAGTTTACCCTCATTTTAGCAAGTTTACGAGAATTTATACCTGAAAGTGTCTATTATTTCAAGCGTTGCATTGTCATCTACTTTATAAGCAACAGGTAAATGCAATCCTTGAAGATTTCTTCTGCGACTGGTGATTGCCACTTCCTTGTGTTTTATTAAGTAAATGCCGCGCTCCCGCGACCAATTCCCAAACGGTTCGTAAATCACTGAGAGATTTTCAGCGCGTTTGTGGAGCAGGTACATCTGGTACGTGCGGTTCTTGCTCACGGCGAGAATAACTTGGCTCATTATATCGAATCCTTTGAGGTCGGCAACGAGTTTTAAAGAATTCTCATCGCCCAGCAAGACGTCCTTTTGCCTAAGTATAATTTCCTGTTCGGAGCAGCGAAGGTCGAATACAGTACGATGTTTACTCGGAGCGGTTTGATTGTTCTCTGGCTTGTCTATTCTTTGAAATATATTCAGCGCCATAAGGCCTTTCATCTGCGCGCGCTTCCAACACGAACAGGAGCTTGAGGCGAACGCTGTGTAGACATCCGCATCTTTGTGTTTCTGTCTGATGGCTGCGAGCAACTCGGGCAAGAAGCGCTGTATTTCTGAACTTTCCATCAAGGTGGATAGAAAAATACACGCGTATAACGAGAAGAAAGCAACTTTGCTGTGCATTTTCATGGGTTTACTTTCGAGTTAACAAGGAGTGCGGAACTGAAGACAGTTGCCGAGTTTTATATGAATTTTGAAATGCAAACAGGCACAAGAAGAAGGAAGGTTTCTTTGTTAGATTAGAGTAATAGTGTATTATTATCAATTAGTGAAGAAGAAGGGTTAGTTTTAAGTGAAGGAATAATGAAAATAAGTATCGGTTTAGAGTGAAATATCACTTACGCTTTGTTTGTTTGCTTGCTTGTTTGTTCGTCTGTCTGTTTGCAGAAGACGTTGTGGCGGCGAAGCGTTCAAGTGTTCTTTTCTTGCGCTTCTTCAATTACACGCCGCCAGCTCGCATCAAACGAGTAAGCAAGGAAGAAGCAGTGCAATGTGCACTTGCGAGGCGACTAAACGGATATTAAATTTCACCGCGATCCAATTTTTCATCCATCGCTTCGGTTGCGCGTAAATGCTGTTACACATTAAATCTTTTACCGGTTTAACTCATCCAATATCTAATAATCGGGTTACATCGATTTGATTTACGATTGCGTTCGAAACGATGCGCTGCGCTGCGTGCCGTTCAATAGATTGATATAATAACTTAATATCGGGCGTCGGGCGCGCTTCCTTGTGCACTTTTTCATCCCGTGACTTCTTTCATCGGCGAAGAATGGAAGAGCCATAACGATAAAATTTCGCCACTTCCACGACGCCCATGCGGGAATAAGTTAGCTTTCTGCTTAGCACGCACTCGGCGATTGGATTGCATCGCCGAAATTGAACGGACGGTTATGTGTCAATGTCAAATATTTGACGGGAATATTCGGGAATGTAACCCAATTATGAGCGCATAATGGAAAGTAGAGGCTGTGGGCAGGTACCTAACATGGAATGATGGAACGATGATAGATATTTTACGAGCGGCGCGCCGTTCATTCATCATGGAATATTTGGCATTTATTAATGATTGTTCATGCTGGAATGTGGAGTACATTTGCTGGTTAACTTTCAGTTATGAGCAATGTTCAAATTCCATGGACTATTGATGTTTCTTTTGAAGAATTTTAACTTAAATTGTTTGGTTTCTGCTTCAGACAACAAAAATTATGATTTTTTGTACAGTCGTATAGTTAAAACTAATCGAATTTCAATATTTATTGAGTTACACTACCACTATTGCAATACGAATATGCATTAGTGGTAGTTAGTAGTGTACGTGTGTATCGATTGAATGTGGATCAAATTTCAAAAACATTTTTAAAAATTTTTTTTTTTGAATTTTATTTTACAAAATAATTTTAGGGATAATTTGTAATAATTCCAAAAATATATTTAGTAGACATATATCCCTGATATTGTCTCCGTCTTAGGGGAGTAAAGCCATATATTCAAAGACATCTCCAAAGACCTAGTTCCATTTCCTGTTCCTTTCCCTGGAAATGAATCGTTTTTAATTAGTGCGTTAATGATGTTCATTCATGCTGAGTGCTTCCATAGAAATTCAAATAGTTGTAGGTATATTCCCATATATTCAAGTGAGGAAAGCACTCTCCGCTGTTCCTGTAGTTCTATTGCTAATACCATTCACTTCTAATGCACGTGAATACTCGATGATTACAACCGAGACGTATAAATGGCTGGGAATTAATTCACATAATGTGTGCTTTATCACTGCACAAGGTGTGTCTCTCCAACGCCTTCCTTCATCAGATCAACTAGGCCTGAATTATTTTTTTGGGTGTTAACACATTAACGCATTGTTGATGATTATATTTGCAATGCGACTTGGCGACTTAAGCTACATTAGCCCATTGATATTTCGCATTCGACAAGCAAAGATAATCGCCTGTGTGCTTATCCGCTTGCGTGCATTGCATCCCTTTACGTCCCATTGCATTGCATTGCGAGTCTGTGAAAGTGCGTGGTGGAGTGGAATAGCCATTAGATAGTACACTGGTATTGAATCGATGATGGGTCCGTATTGTTGGATTGGAATGCATGTATTTGCAATCGATGTGTGAATAGCGCAACTCCGGAATTTAGGCAATTGCAGAATGAATGCAGCACCGCAGACCAACAGGCAGGAAGGCATACTAGACTG
>NBZA01000672.1:13219-30027 GCA_003054995.1 Aleochara bilineata
CTTCTGCAGGACTTGGATTTGACCTGCGGGGGTTGCGGCAGTCCGTACGGGATTGAGAATGATAGTTTGGAAGCGTTGCCTTGTGCTCACATTCTTCATGCTCGGTACTATATATAATACATTAATTGAATAACTAACTTATGTGGTGTTAATTGAATTACAGGTGCGCTTATGATATTCTGCGAAGAAACAAGAAAAAGAAACGTAGCTGCCCCGATTGCGATAAAGCAATGAACTCACGTTTGTATTTAAACTGCAACGACTATAACAATACCTATAGTCCCGTTGCTCTATCAATTTGCTCGTCTGATAGCCATTGCGGCTCGCATCAAGCGACCAGCTCGGTTTGATCTGAACTTTTGGCGGAGTCGGACATTTCGCCAGATCCGGATCCCATTTACACGACTATACATTAAACGAAATTTAAACAGAATGGTGAAATGCGTTAGACAGAAGGCCTATTTTTAGGTTACAATCAACTTAAATTAAATTAAAGAGAGTGCAAACAATGTACATAAGTAAAGTTTTCAAGTATTGCTCATACGATTGAAGTAAGCCTATAATTGAAGTTGAAAAGAAAAACATTGAATGAATTTCCAAAAAATATAAATTTATCAACGAATATTAAGAAATGAAATCACTAAATATAAATCGTTGAGAATTAATAATGAACTTGCACGCGTTAACTAAAGAACTGCACGTTAATAAACATTAACTTTCAAATATATAGCAGAAAAGCAAGAATAATTATATAGAACATTGCCAAACACGTTGACAGAGTAATAAAATATATCTTATATAAAAGTATAAACAATAATATAATATGAAACTATTGCACCTTCTTAAAGAACACACAGTATGGAAGCATATATATAATTGTTAAATTTTCCAATACAAATATTAATATACAATGTGTTCAAGGAAAAGACAAAAAATACTGACAGTAGATTTCTTTGCACACAATGTATGCAACACCAAAGTATAGGTATATGAAGAAATTTATAAATAAAATATGGAAGCAGTAACAGTGCACATAAATAATGTACGAAATTACTTACAAACTCATAAAAATGTCCAAACATTTAATGCAAAGTAATAATTTAGTTGGTGCTATTAAATTCTATTGTACATAACTTTTTTAATCAGTTTTCTATTATTAACATTTAATTAAAAATAACTATGACCATTAAATTATAACAATGTGGCTATATTGGCCTAAATCTGAGCATATAAAGCACTGATGCATATAAATAAATTAATAATTAATACCTCAATTAATTATTTAATTAATTCTAAATAATTTATAAATAATCTTTTGTTATGACATTTATCAAAACTTTCAAACTTCTTAACGTATGTAGTATTTGGGTTGCCTATATTAAAATTTAGCCATGCATAACATGACCGCGTAAACGACAGCTTCGTCAGCGAACGACGTTCGATTATCGCAGTCGTAGTCGTTGTGGACTCTGTGCCGTCGTGTTCGCGGGACTTGCACAACGCGAACCTGCAATTCCAGGCCTGCATCACCATCGTCTTCCAAATTCCATCATTCGCGTTGGCCGTCCGTCTAACTTCTTAAAAAGAAGTTTACGCAAACCTCGTGAGTGAGACGCAGTTGGAACTAGCCCACGAAGGAGAAAGATAAGGTAACGCTGAGACAGCAGCGGAAGAAGTCATATGGTCGCGGATTTCGTGAGGCAAGACAAAGCACAGCATAGCTGGTAGTTCAACGGTGGACGAAGAAGAAGCAACAACATCAACACAACAAAATGTCGTCGAACGTGTGGCCCTATCACTAACGCCTCCAACGCGCATTAATCAAACACCTACAAATCAGTTCCCGTTTCTATCTGTTCCCTGCTCCTATTGGAATCCCGTGCCAACGGTTATTTCCTGTGATTTGGAAATTATTCGCACATTCTAACCTCAAATTCCTGTCTGCTGAGGATCGTGCCAAGCAGAGTTGCTAATTTTCATAATGGGTAATCATCATTCAAATGGAGGTCATACGAATGGTCACAAACATTCAAAGCATAATAAGACTGAGGGTCATGATGGACACGACAGTGGTGGTTCAACAAGTCACAGTAGGAAAAGCAGTAAGAATAGTATATCTAGGACCACTTCTGGCAATGATCTTGTTGAAAAGGCGTCTACACATCTATTGCCTATTGAGAAACTAGCCAAAGTAAGTACCTAAAAAATTAACTTCACTTAAACTTTCAAACCTAAATAAAAATTATAACCTGTATGCATGAATGTACAGGAAATGACAAAGCACGGAATAGTATTATAAATTAATGCAGATATCGTGATAACTAAATAATCTTATCAAACGATGATTGTTAAAGAAAACTTTGCTGCCATTTGGAAAGTTAAACAATGACAGGTCTATTATAAAGTTTGCAAACTTTTACTTATCCTAGTTTTGTTTTTGAAAGTGGCGAGCGTATTTGCATACAAATGCGTCATATTAACGAGCCGTTTACACAATCATGTTTCACTTTGCAGATTTTAACCCACAAAACGCAACAGGAAGAGGGTTTTAATGGCGTTGGTCTGGCAACATTTACAGTAAGTTTCCGCTTCTCCAAAACGAAGAGTATGTGCACTCAAAAGTCTTTATCATTTTCAGAAGTATCTGTTTCCACGCTATCCGGTCTTAGCCGAGAAACTGTACCAATATTTCCTCGCGAACGCAGGCGGCAAGCATAGTCATCTGACCACCAATGGATTCAAGCAGCAATGCGATAAACTATTTGCGGTAAACAGACAATATTTGCTTATACTTGAATGCGTATAAGCAAATATCAAAAATTATGGAGCGTCAATGCGTGGATCAATTTATTGCACGTCCATTTTTCTTTTTCATATGTGTGCATACGACATTCAGATGCTGGACGACGATACAATTCGCGACTACCTCGTCCGTATGTTTGCTGACAAGGTGGACGGCAGCGACTCGTACATGATCACACCAGAGGCGATGCAAAAGTTGCTCATGTGCGCTTATCACGTCGCAATGGATCATTACTCCGAAGGGCCGCAGATGTGTCTGTCTATTAACAAGACTCTCAAGTCGGTCGTGGACAGCTGTTTCCACACGAAACAGCAGCTCTCCGTGCAGTTTGTGTCCCATTGGCTGGCATCAAACTGCCCAAGATTGATCGTACCATTGCACAGATACGCTGTGCATTCGCTCACAACGTCTTATCGCACGCTGGAACAGGACGGGCCCACTTTAGTTGCTGGTAAATTGAATTTGTTCTTTTATTATTCTTGTGAAACGTACTTTTAATACGTTTTATGTTAGAGCAACCTACTGAAGGAAGTTCTGAAGGTAAACAATAACTGTGGAATGTTTATTTGTCATGTGATATGAACCATAACTGCATGTGATTGTATTATTTGCTTATTTACTCATCTACTTAATTACATATCACATAGTAAAAGCTATTAAATTTCAGGCCTGGAATTAGCAACGCCTGTCTTGGAACAGCCGCCTCCGTTTGGAGCGAAACCGCCTCATCCTTACTTGCTTCATATGAGCATGTCTTGGCTGCTTGCCGGGGCACTCCCGCCGTTGTATTCGCGTCCGCAAAAGGCGCATTCTCCTTCGAACAGCGGCGTGGGCTTTAGCAGTCTGAACTATCTTTCCAAGTTTCTCTGCACGGTACCGTCACATTGGGTTAATTTGTACGATTCAGACGAGCATGGTTTGGGCACCAATAGATTTCTACATCATGTAATGGCATATAAAGGTCCTACGCTTCTTCTGATCAAAGTTGAAGGTGGGCAGTTGTTTTGCGTGGGTGCGCCTTGCGAATGGAAAGAGTCACATCTCTATTGGGGTGGCGAAGAATCTTGCGTTTTTCAATTGTTACCAAAGTAAGTTCTCTGTTCTTTTTTTTATTATACCTTATATTGGTTTCATTGCATTGCAGATTTTGTTTACTGGAGAAGGGTTCTAAGATGCTATATTTGAATACCTTGGTACGTGGATATCCCATGGGATTACGTGCGGGTAAAGATCCAAGATCACCTATCATTATAATTGACAAAGGATTTGAGAAGGTATACTATGTAAATTTATTTTTTAATTGAAATATTTAATGTTCTGTTATATTTTAGTTCGAATTTCGTAAAATTCCATATCATTTGGAAACAATTGAAGTTTGGGGATGCGGTGACCAAGCCAGTCGAGAGGTGCAGCTTGATATTAAGAAGTGGCAGGTGAATGAAGCCGAGAAGCAGCGATGCGTTAAATTGAGCGCAGCCGACTGGCTGGATCACCCAGACCGATACTTGTTAGAGCTTGCTGGCCGACCTCAGTACCATCAGAAACAAAGTCAATAATGAGCCATCTATTGAACTAAATCTGTAATGCACTCAATTATTGTGATATGTCAGCGAACAATAGGTTTACACGAGTTTAACACACGGCGATCGAATCTTGTACACATAACTCTGCAGAGCTAGGTGCGGAAACTTCGGAGCGGTTTGTATAGATATTTACAGACGGATTTTTATTAATCACGGCAGTATTAAGGAGTACTTAAATTGTCTTGCTTTTGATTTGAGGATGGTTGTATTACAATTTATTATTTTCTGACGAAAGAAACTTATGCAAACAACGAGTGTTAGAATATGTAGTATTAGTTTAAGTATTTTATTTGTGTAGAAAGATGGTTGCTTTACGTTTGATTGCTTATGTGTCTGTTCCTGATGAAATATTGCAGCTCTTGCTTATGATTACAAATTCTTCGATATGCCTTAAAAAGTAGTCTGCGCAAATAATTCAGACATCCACTCATTGTCAGTTATAGTTATGAATGACTACAATCTATGACAAAACAATTAAAATTTTAAAATAATAATATAAACGTTAATTAGCGCTTTGGCATTACCCCTGACACACATTAGCCAGACGAAACAAATATGTGATAAATTTTGGCACAGTTTTTATGTACCTATGACCTTAATTTTAATGTTATAATATTTAAAGTTTTTCCACACACAAATCACACATGGCGTGACAATCGCTAAGAAAACTGCAAAGTGATGGTAAATCACGTGGTTCAAGTTGTGTTGATGGATGATCGGGTTATGTTTGTAAACCTTTGATTGCTGTTTAACAATTAACATTTGCTTTGTTTATTATTACCACCAATGCAAAATAATGAACCTACAATCGTTATTTCGCGACTTTAACCCTAGGTAATTATTAATGCTTGTTAATGTGCAAACTTGGATGTGTTACTTAGGAACAACATGTTTTTATTTACAGTAAATTCATAGTGCATACATGTTTGCTCATATTTGCTGTTCTATTTTCACTTCGCATCGATAATTATTTGGAATGGTCATGGTGGTGTGTTTTTACACCGATTTGGGTATGGAAAGGACTTGTTGTCTTAGGGGCAGCTGTTGGAAGTTATGTCTGGTGGAGAAAATCACATGCGCGGTAAGCTCGTAACAATGAATGTGATATATTTATAAATAAATAATCATTTCCTCTAATTACAGATTGGAAGGTGAAGATTACATACATTTTAAGTCAATGCTAATATCATTAGCATTGCACTTGATACTACTCATGTTTGAGTTGCTTGTTTGCGACAAACTCGAGAGTGGCAGACATCTTTGGATATTGGTTTTTATTCCATTAATATTTATATCAATTGTTAGTATTGCTGTGTGCATTTGGGCCGTAAAACATGACAGATCTTTTGAGGTAAAGTTTAAATTTATATTTCCGATAACTGCGTATTCATCAACCAGTTATCCTTGAGTGGTAAATTTAATTTTATAATTTAATCAATTTTAGCTCGAGTTATTTTGTGCAGTTAACGTGCTGCAGTTTATATTCTTGGCCTTGAGGCTGGACGGGTTCATATTATGGTCTTGGGAAATTGTTTTCGTACCGTTATGGATTGTTATGTGTCTTTCGCTGGTGGGTGTATTATATGCAGTGATTTTTGCTGGAATTCTACTGCGCACACCTGAAGTAAATGCACAACAACGGCGAGCGAGTTTTCAATCAGCGTTAGGATACTTTTTCTTAGTTATACCTATTCTAATTTTTCTAGTAAGTAACTAACTGACAAATTTAAAAGTGGCATGATTATTAATTAAACAAATCTACTCTTTAGGTACTCTTATCGAACAAATTGGACGATGAAATTAAAATGTCTTACGTCATTGTGGCCAGTCCATTATTTGTCTCCTTTGTGACTCTGATTCTGATGTCGTTCAGCGCAAAGGGTGGCAATAAATGTAATTATTTGCGAAGCCACATCCGACATTTTAATTAGTAATGAGATTTGTTAATTACAGGGTGGTTTGGCATGCGAAAAGATTTCTGTTCGTTTGTGTTGGACGCATGTCCGTGCTTACAAGAGTACGTGAATGTAAGTTTCAGCAGCGATCCGCGCCATTCTAGCGCGGAAGGAATTGATCGGCAAGTATCCGAGAAACAAGACTTGCGTTTCAAGATGGCTGATATGCAGAAGCCTGTGCAGCCGTTCGTATCAATCGAAATGCCCGACTGATTTACTGCAATTTCTTATTGCACTTTGTACTGATCTCAAAACTAACTCAAACTATAACATGTACTGTTTCACACATGTTAACAAGCAATTAGACAACCATTGGGACGACACAATAGAATACACGGGCAAGAATAATCACTGCCTACCTCGTATCGTATCGAATCGATGTGAATTTATTGTATCAATAACATAATCTGTGTGTTAAATATTACTTTTAAGTGGTAACTACGGACGGCCTATCATTTTGCAACATTTCTTAACAATAATGAAGGTTAACTATTATGTATTTGTAAGGTAAATGTGCTTCCTCTAGATTTTACATCAAGAATAAACTTTTTCAAGTTAACAGTTTGTTTATCCAAGAGGGCGCTTGCAGCAACAAATAGAAAAATAAGAGTCCCGTTTACTGAGTCGCGGTGTCGGTTGATATATCATGTTCCCGAAGGAAATCTACACCTTTCAACTATAAAGCGAAGAAAGATTTCATATCCTGTGAGGCTGGCCTACATCCAGGAACGACCTTAATCTACTGGTAAAAGGTAGGTTTTTGCAAAACAAAGTTTATGGTTGTTTTCTTGCTTTCTATCGTGTTCGAAGTGAAAGGTTATATTATAGAATGTGCATACATATTCGTTGCCATAGCACATGAGTGCAAAATTTGATTATTGGCATTTCACACTTTGTGTCTTTTGTTTGAACCCTGTGACGATGTATGCATATCTTATCATTGCATTATCAATATGTTTCTTTGATCTGCAGTTGCGTATGGAGCAGAAATAAAGAATATCAAATATGGTCATTTGATTTACGCAAAGAAAGATAAAAACTTGATATAATATATTGTATTTAAAGATAAGCCACTCATTCCGGAAACAGGATTACGCGGGATTAACCTAGTCCCACTCGCAATGCAAATATTTGTCACGCATATTACGGTTAACAGTGCCCCAATATTTGTTTGACATTGAGTACTTTTATATGTACATAAATTTGGAAAATATTAGCGAATGGCAATCACCTTTTAACAATTTTTATTCGAGTTCTGGCAATATTAATTGTGCAAACATAGACGGCATTGGCGTCGACGATATCGAAAAATGTTGCAATTATCGTATCACACAACTAAGTAATCTGTTCGGGCGCCATACGTATTTCCGTCCGAACGCGCATTGCACTATCGTGGGCAGAAAACTCTTCATGAAAAGCGGCTTGTGTGCTGGTTGCGCGAAAGAAAAACAAACGAAATCAAATGAAACGTCATTTAGCTGGCAGATGGTCAATTGGTTTTCACACATGGGCAGCGCTAACGAATCGATGTATTTGCAGTTAAACTTGCTCGGCGCCTCCACGTTGTCAGCTTCCCCACGCAATTTCTCGCCGAGTCAAGTTAATGACATAATCATCTAAGTAGCAAAAAGTTAGCAAAAGTTGATTATGGTTGCGCTGGGGCTGAAACAATAGGGAAAACAAGCTGTAACCAAATCAAAAAACGACAGAGAATTATTCATACAACTGTCACGTTGATCATAATCGGATATACATAATAATCAAGGAAGTCAAAGGAAGCTGTAATGTTGTTGGATTTATGTATATATTCTATTCTATTAGCTCTTTGGTTGAGATTGGTGTTGATGTCATCTGATTGCTAATTACTTGCAAATTACTTCTTGATATTACGCGCTGTTGTGATGTGCAGTGCATTTAAAGTTGGCCTTGATGGTTCGCTTTCTGCCGTTATCACTACCATTACAATGCCACACACAAGCGCCCACTTCACACACGAACGCTTCAATCGCGAATTTGTATTTCACCAGTTCACAAATGATGCAGAGGCGTGTGTACTCAGGGATTACGTGATTTCATTGACACGCCAAGGCACACGATCACGCTTTTCCCAGGCTCTCGCAATCAGGCCTCAGATGGACATGACGCGCTTTAATTTCCACCAGCTCTAAGTTTCAAACAACTAATCTTTGATACTGCTGCAAGTTTTCAACATTTTGGTGCAAGGAGCGTAGCCTAGTCTTGGCTCTCAATTAAATTTTAGAGTTTGATGACCGAAAACTGGAATTGGAAAGCTAAGAACGTGCTTTGATCTGCTTTTAAAGTCTTAAAAGACTCAACTATATTGTCTCATTGCGAAAACTTATGAAATAAACAGCAATGCAATGAACTAGAGGTTTATTGGAATTTGCATTGAAATGTGAATTGAATATTCCGAGAATCGTTTAGTTTAATGGACTTCAAGGTGGGTGTGTTATGCCTCTGTTTACTTTTCTTATTTATATACAAGGATGAATATCAGGGAATTCCTATAAGTACATACTTTGAATTGTTTGATATTGGATCGTAAATTAAAGATATATTTAAGGGAAATGATGAATAACAATATGATAATTAGTTACTACTTGTTCCCAATTATGTTTAGTGGCTGCCAACACGTATGTATTAGGTATATCAGGATAGTCAGAGGCGGATTTATAATTTTGCCGCCCATAGGCTATGAAAAATTTGCATGGGCTATGAAAAGTTTGCCGCATTTAGTCAAGAAAAGAAATTTGCCGCCCCAAAAAATGTTCTGCCCTAGATAGGTTATAGGCTATCAAGCCTATAGAGTATAGGTAAATCTGCCTCTGAGGATAGTGCATATGTTACAAGAGTCACTGCCAATTTGTTATCATTGAAACCCTACACTAGGAGTTTTTTCATATTATGTACCTGTCAATACTCATAGTTCAATATTTGCATTTGCCTCTTATCTATGTTGTTAATTAGGTTTGTCTACGTATTAGACATTAATATCCAGAAAGTAAATAAAATACACGCTTCGCCAATATTATTACTTATTACTATAATTAACAGGCTAAACATTAATTGTCAATTAGATTATGCCATCATATGTACACATGCAAACATCAAAGAGAAAAAATCAGAATTGATATTGTTTATTTAATTGATACGAAAGCATATGTTCTTCGAAATTCATACGTTGAAAGTTATTTGCACCGGGTTTTTTCGTATTATAGGTATTATACCAACCTTACGTAAAGTTGTTAACAAGTCGTAATAAAATAAACAAAATAATATAAATTGAATTTATGATCTCGGTTGATTCATTTAATTATTTGGTATTAAACATTAATTATCTAACATTCCACTATGTTTAGTTTACCTTGCGAAAAGTGTTTTCGTTTCAGCGAAGTGCACAATTTGTAACCACAATATTTATCCATTCTCTGTATTTCTCCTTTGGAAAGAAAATGGGTTTTACATGTAGAATGTTTTACATTCCAGAAAAACTAAACAAATGGCTTAAAATTTGCTTAAGTAATAAGTTATTTTTATTTTAAAATACTAAAACTTTTGGCTTATTTTGCTAATCAGTTAAGTACCTAATAGCCACGCAAAAACTAGTAAAAACTAATTTTTAGGAATTGATTTATAAATAATTATTATAATTATAATTATTGATTTGTATAAGTAATTTATTTTTATACTTCTAGAAAATATTGATTAAATTATACATATTTTTGAAGTAAGACAGCGTGAAAATTCTCAAACATGTCTCTGCTTTTCTCTGCATTGCCGATTGATTGGACTGAATTTTCAGTTCACTTCCTCTTTGGAATCGCATTAAGTGGAGCTCTCGCAGCACTCACTCCCTGCGTTTTCCTTCTTACGTTTGGCCTACATGTCAAGGAACGCACTTTGCACTGCATCTGCGGTTTCAAAGAAATCTTGAATGATCCATAACATTCACATTTTCATTTTGCGTTTGCATCTTTGTCATCTCCAGTCGTTTGATAGCGCCAATGATGGTTGCGTGTGAGCAAACGTTGGGTTTTGCGATTGAATTGATTTATTTTGGCGTTTTTCTGTCTCACTTGGCAGCGCCTCGCTTGTCTTACGATTATTCCTGCCTCATTGCGTGCAATTTGCAGCTCAGTTGATTCAGCATTCGTCAGTTCAGGAAATAAATACAATTTACGAAAACATTTGATTGATGCGGTTGGATGTGGATCTGATGAGATAGACTAAAATGGTTAAATAATTTAATTGTTTTCACCGCACAGATGCCACACATGTGCCTGTTGGCTGGCGCCTCCACCAAACGAAAATACGGAAGCAAAAATACGTCGTGTTTATATTCCACCAAAAAATGTTGGGATTGCATATGTTTAACATTAAAAAATAGCAAAAAAGTTTTTAGACATGTGTCTTCGCTCATTTGCTTGGAGATAGACACTTTATTTTATTTAAATTGCTTGGCACATGACAAAATATAAAATATTAATTTAATTCAAACACAATTGTTTGTAAATTGCTTAATTTTAAATTATATTCCATCGAAAAGGTCTGAAATAAAGACAAATATACTTATTTAATTTCTGAGAACATATTTTAGGCAATTTTTGGCAAATTTATTCAAGAGTTGAATTAATTTTTAATCTGCAGAAGTATCTCATCATCATCAATTTATTTCCCAGAAACTGGACTTACGGGAACAATTGTTGACTTATTAAGTTACACAAAACGCGCATAAGGAAAGAAAACGCAGTTCATTTTCTTTACGCAACCTCAGTGGAATTCAATTGCAATCGCACATTGCAGAAAACTTACAAAGGTAGTTGCTATTCATTCTCATGCAGATTTCTGTATTATTTTGCTTTTAAAATGCACTGTGTGTTGATTGCATCTTCGTTGCAACCGTGACATATTTTAACTTAAGAGAAACCACCAAAGAGACTGATTCTTTGAACGCAAGTTGAGTAGCTGAGGTATGAGTAATGCAACACGTGGAAAATTGCCGCCTCCGGAGAGTTGGTCAATCGAATTTGCCAACTTCCTCCAATACAACTCCCAGCACAGCGCAGTGCACTGCCAACAAACTTTGCTTTACGCTTAGATTACTATTATATTATGTTATCTACTATATCATTACCTGGCGGGTTATTATTGATAATAACCAAAGAAAACTTTGAAGCGCATGGCACTTGTTTTATCTGCGCATATTAATTTATTACTCAATGGATTGATTGCTTTTGGCTTTGTTCAATTTCAATGGCCATCGTGCATACAAATTACAGATAACAAATCCATGATGCGTTGAGATGAGTTGGGAGTCGGATGTGTTAACATTCGATATCATTTCTTATTGTGATTGGTCATTTTATTATCCATTGATAGTTATGCTAGCGCATGCGTAATTAATTGTTATTAATCTCCGTAGTATCTATTTAAAGATTCTTGTCTTAACGCTTGTGAGATATTTTCTTTTGAGATTTTCTTATGCAACTTCAGAAAGGTATTACTAAAGTTAAGTGGCTGACTGAACTTAAAATTATTGTTACCTAGTGACTTAAGTAGGGTACAGGTTGCATCAGCTTTTCTTGCATTCCGGGCAAGTCTGAAATACATACCTGCTACGTTTACTTCCTTTTCGCTCTTTTTGTAATTCTTGCATACGAACAGCTGCAGGTAAAGTGATCACTGATCAGGTAATGACATGGAAGCGAAATTAGTTCCTATTAACTAGGGTGCAAAAGTTCATTGTTTTATAACGTAAACGTAAAGTTAGTTAGTTAACAGGATGTTACATAGACATTAAAGTCTACGGTTACTTCGCTAGATAAGGCGCAAGTTAGGTCACTATGGTCTTGTCCATTCATTGGATTTGTTTAGAACAAGAGGAAGTTAACGTTGGCTAGACAAGTGGACTAGACGCGAGATAAAACGACTTTTGTATACATACATACATCGTCTTTCCTTCAAACCATGCTTTTAAAAAAGTTGTGTTGAGATTTCCATGACTCATTTGCAAGGTTTTACTAGAAAAAGAAGAAATTGTGGAAGATTTTCTGTTTTATTTATATTTTACTTTTATGTGTTCTAAATTTTTTTGGCCGGCTTATGAATGAGTCGTCTGTGGACACGAGCAAGCTATAGTTCTCGTAAATACACTCGCTATTGCATCAGCCGTAGTAGTATTCACTAAGTAAGCATTCTTAACGAAGACACGGTGCGGTGTTTCCTTCCACCTTGACATGCTCATTACATTACTTACGTGCTGAGGAATTTCATATTTAAACTCTGTGATTTATGTGTCACTCTTCTAAGAATATAATTGACTAAATCACTTAAAAGTTGAATAACTTTAATTTCCGATAAAAATTAAATGCGATATATTTTTCTATGGAAAAGGAAATTTCTAGAAAAAAATTAATTAACTCTTGAAATACTTTATACAACTTTACACAATATTAAATACAAGTACAGGTGGAAGTACTTCAAACCTTGGTGTGAATAACTGCACGTACATAGGTGTGATAAGAACGTCACGCAATGATCATGCCTATGACAAGACCAAACCTGAAATTGTGAATCCGACAGAGAACAAGTTTGAACAAGTTTGTCGAATTTGCCTACCACTGATAATCGTTAATCTGGATCATCCTTATCATGACGTTGCAATTTGAATGCGCGAACTTCCTTCCTGCGCGTGAAATTATGTAAAATTAACGAAACTAATTAAGATTTTGACTAATTACAGGTATTTTTGACAAGTACAGTTTGGCGAAATGTAGATTCATATTTATTTTGGGCAAAAATCAGTTAGAAACTCTTTGAAATAGTTGCGATGTGATGGAGAGATTGGTCCGGGTTTTGCGCATGTCCCATTTGGATCGTTTAGGTCGGTCGTCGTATAAAACGCTGCCGTAGAAGCGTCACGCATTATATCGCACACAGAACGCAACTTTGACTACAACTAACGAGAGTAGCGCAACCACCGTGTACCGAAAGTTTGTTTATCAGCAAAAGAAAGCGACGTTGTTCATTGATAGCCATCAGAAGGCCGACGCAACAAGTAGCAACCCCCAGTGCGTCATCGAACGAGCAGAGCGCAACGTAAATAAACGCCGAGAATTGATAACAGTCGACCACCGATCAGCTAGCTCATCCTTGCAGTGCAGGGACCTCGCTCTCTTGCCTAGTTAATAGTTTGTGGAAGTCGCGTGATTTTCGCACCTGCTATTCAAGTGCTCAACAAGTGCTCAGTGCATGGGAATCATGGGGAAGCTTCTTCTCCTCGCAGGGCTTCTGATCCTGCAAGCATCGCTCTTCACTGCAAAGCCAGTCAACAGTCGGTAAGTGAAATAAAATTCAAATGGCATCTCAGACCAAAGCAAAATCCAAAGAATTTTGCTGAGCTAAAGCGATTTGGTCTACTTATTTCCACTTTCAACCAGTTTTCGCTCTAGCTTGCTAGTTTTTGAGGAACTTTTGTACTTTTATCAACTGACATTGGCTCTCAAACTTCAAAGGACAATTTTAAGTTCCCATCACTTCACTTCCAGTGACCTTTTTTCGCTTTCTGATACAACAATCATTCATTTATCTGCATTCGAAATGACGCGCAGTAAATGATTCTTTGCTCAATTTATCAGCGCATTATCAGCGACACTTACTTAACAAAAAATTATTTAATTAATCTTTTCGCATACGATTAATTAAATTTATTGAAACGCTAGGAATGGCTAGAAATTAATATTAATTAATGAGCGTAATTAATGTAACTAAATGTACTACTCATGACATGGTAATCTCATTGATGAAATACATGTAAAATAGTCTCTACAATCAATCATCACATGATAAATGAACGACTTGCAACGACGCAACGCAATTGAACGCAATTTCCGCTTTAAATTACCCACATCGACGTGGTCTTTGACTTTTCTATTCAACGTCCTTATCCGCGTCTTATCACTTACTTATTTCGCCCGCCACGACAAACCACTGTCTATTAATGCCGCGTATGCACTTGCATATTATATATTCTACTCTACTATCATCAACGTAAAACTACAAAACGTGCGTATGTGATAAGATATTTGTATTTCTTGCAAACTTTTATTAAATTTGAAAACTACTTATCATAAACGTAATACTGCAGCGGTTTTGCAATGTTTTTCAATTTGAATATGCGTTCATTCAATATTTATATTTCTTATTTACAATTACAATAACAATACCGATAAGTGTATTAACGTCGGCTATTTTTTATTGACGCAAATGTAATAGTTCATATCTTTTTTGCATAAACTATTACCATAGAGTTCGCGAGTTCGTAGAAAGTTGTTAATACAATCTTCGTTTATTGTTTTTTTGATACTTTTTAGTTTATTTTTTATTAACATTTAAATGTGATATCACTTATCATATAAAAGTACATAAGTATAACAATTACCATCAATCATGTACGCACAACGCTGAAAATAAATCGCGATTGATTAAGGAATGAAAACTAAGCAATAATTTCATCTCGAATTGAATGAATGAGAAGAGCCAGTAAGCAAGCAGTAGGCAGCACACGTTACTTACTATCAAATCAGCGAAATGTCACTCGCGATAAAAAGCACTTATAAAAATGATAATGACCGTAATAAATGAGCAGCGCGTGATAAGAATGGTGTTGCAATATCGGTGATCGGATGACCTACCGCAGTGAAAGATCAAGCCGCGCTGTCATCAAGTATTTATATGGTGTACTTACTTTTATTTATATTTACATAAACGGTTATTCGCTCGCAATGTAATCTCAAAGGCTTCTGTCAAATCTCCTCTCAGAATTTCTGCTGTTGGCCTAAAATTAATACCTCGTGATTCATTCGATTAAACTGCCATCAATGTTGAATCTGTTCACTTTTTGCGTCTCAAATTGACCACGTTTTTATTGATAAGAAGCATCATTAATTAAAAAAAACTTAATTCAAGGAGCATTTGATGTGGAATTGCTGGAAGTTTTTAGATCGTGTCTTGAATAATTTCTTTCACTGGCACTGCAGTGAATTGAGAGGGAAATGCGTTGCTTTTAGAGATCAAAGGCTGGTGTAATTTTTCATGCATTTTCTTCGTTTTTCTCTGCGCTTGTCACTCTAAAAGCTCTTGTACTTGTTTGTTTAAAAATCGAATTTTATTATCAAATTCAGGAAAATCACTGAATTTGTGAATGATTTTGATAAGACAAGACGTTATTTGAAGACAAAAAATGTTGTATACTGACCTTTGAGCATTCGATTTTACAAATTATGATAAATGACTATGGAATTTTGGATTTCCTACTGTTTCAAGTCAAGTATCATATAATATTACATTAAATTGTTGTAGACATGAGTCCAAAGTCTTAAAATAAATCACTTGATATGAGCAAATTTGCAAATTCTTGCATCAGTTTTGTAGCAATTTTTTAGGTATATCGTTTTATCGTATTTGCTAACTAATGTCTAGGAGAATTTAATACATACTTATTCTAATAATTGCCATCTAATGAAAGAAAAAGCTAAAACTTCAAAAATAACCTTTTCACAGTATGACAAACAATAAAAAAGCATATAGAGAAGTGTTAAGTAGGATAATGAATAATAATAACATTTTGTCAGAATGACTAATTAATTTCTGTGCTTATAAATAGAATTGAAATAATAACTGATGCTTGTTATCTTCTATTGATTGATTTTATTTGTGCGATAGTTTTGCAAAGGGCACTTGTATTTACAATTAATTTATCTTGACACATTTAACTTTACACTAAATTATATTTAAATATTTAAAGTTATCACATATAAGTCAATATAAACAATTTTTGAGCAATTCTTAATTCTTCTGGAATAACAAGCAAAGAAACGATCATTGCGTATTTCCTGAGTTGTTTGATAACAAAATGCTTTTGTAAATTGTGTAAAAGAAAAACATCAAAGCTGATAACAAGTATTATACACACAACAACACATGTTTAAACTATACTCATAACGTGATTATCATTGACCAATCAACGATTGCGTCCGAGACGAGCCTCCAGCTCTCGGCAAATAATTGGCTTGCACATTACGTCATTCAAATTACTGTTGCTAGCAACATTCGTTAGCAACAAACAAAACTGCTGCTTGCGCAACTTTAAACCTGCATATCGCTTGTTGGGGTCGCTGCAATAAACTAATATTTTTTACACGTTTTTACAAACGAATGCGCCTGCACATTCACGTGATTCCATATTAATGTTATTTATAGAAATTGTTTTGCAAATGATTTTATAGCGTTGGTTTTGTTTGTCGCAGGGTTAAACGCGTCTCTGACCAGCGACTCGCCGAATTGGAAACGCTCATTGGCCTCCAGAGAATGCACGGTAAATTGGTCACTGTTCCGGTGGCCGGCGGCGTCATGGACATTAAGCAAATGTAAATACTCTCACGAATA